>PVIY010032333.1:0-29083 GCA_004026745.1 Myrmecophaga tridactyla
AACTTGGCCAGGTGAAGGTGCCTAGTTCTATTGCTGTGGACATGAGCCAAAGGCATGTGTGTTAGTTAGATTCAGTTGTCAACTTGGCCAGGTGAGCACACCTAGTCTTGTGCTGCGGACAAAAGCCAATGGTACGTGGACCTCATTTGTTGCTAATTACATCTGCAGTCGGCTAGGAGGCATGTCTGCTGCAATGAGTGACGTTTGACTTAATTGGCTGGTGCTTAAATGAGAGAATGCAATGCAGCCCCCAGCCTAAGCAGCTCAGCATTCCTCATCTCAGCACTTGCAGCTCAGCCCAGGCCTTTGGAGATGCAGAAAGAAATCACCCCATGTTGGAACCCAGGGGCCTGGAGAGAAGACCAGCAGAGACCATCCTGTGCCTTCCATGTAAGAAAGAACCTCAGTGGAAAGTTAGCTGCCTTTCCTCTGAAGAACCAACAAAATAAATCTCCTTTTATTAAAAGCCAGTCCGTCTCTGGTGTGTTGCATTCCGGCAGCTAGCAAACTAGAACAGCATGTGAACCTCATCTGTTGCTTTTTACATCTGCAGTCGGCTAGGAGGCATACCTGCTGCAATGAATGATGTTCGATTTAATTGGCTGGTGCTTAAATGAGAGCTCAGCGTAGCACAGCCCAAGCAGCTCAGCATTACCTCATCTCAGCACTCGCAGCTCAGCCTAGGCCTCTGGAGATGAAGAAAGAAATCACCCTGGGGAAAGCTGTTCGAACCCAGAGGCCTGGAGAGAAGGCCAGCAGAGATCACCCTGTGCCTTCCCATGTAAGAAAAAACCTCAGTTGAAAGTTAGCTGCCTTTCCTCTGAAGAATTAACGAAATAAATCCCCTTTTATTAAAAGCCAATCCATCTCTGGTGGGTTGCATTCCTGCAGCTAGCAAACTAGAACAAGTACATACAAGACAAAGCTTAGTGCAAATAAGTTACATGAGGCAAAAATAAGTTACATGAGGAAGTGGCCCAAATGCCCATGGCCCCTACTCCTGCCACATTATCTTCTCTTTCCCAACCAAGAGCTATGGCCTCTTGGGGAGTTCCTTACAATCACATGACTGTGGAGTAGAAAACTTGGACATGGTTTACAGATGCTTCTGCATGATATGCAGGTATCATCTGAAAGTGGACAGCTGCAGCTCTGCAGCCCTCCTGTGGTGTACCTGAAGGACAATGGTGATGGGGAAATCCTCCTAGTGTGCAGAACTTTGTGCGATGCACCTGGGTGTTCATTTGGCTTGGAAAGAGAACTGGCCAGAGGGGCATTTGTATACTGACTCATGGGTTGTTGCTACTAGTTTGGCTGGATGGTCACAGACTTGGAAGCAGCTTGATTAGAAAATTGGTGACAAAGAAGTTTGTGGACGGACCTTTCTTAGTGGGCTAAAAACATGAAGATATTTGTGTTTTGTGTTCATCTAATGAATTCTCATTAGATGGTGACTTTGGCAGAGGAAGGTTTTCATAATCAAGAGGATAAGATGACCTGTTATGTATATGGAAGTTGTTCACTTTCTCCAGCCACTCTTGTCATTGTCCAATGTGCTCATAAACAAAGTGCTCATGGTGGTAGAGATGGTGGCTATGCATGGGTTCAGCAACATGGAAGTGCATTCAACAAGGCCAACCTGTCTATGGCTACTGTTGAGTGACCCATCTGCCAGCAGCAGCTACTCACATTCAGTCCCTGATATGGTACCATTCCCTGTGATGATCAACCTGCTACCTGGTGGCAGGTTGATTACATTGGACCACTTCCATCATGGAAGGGGCAGTGATTTGTTCTAACTGGACGATGCTTCTGCCAAAACTATCATCTGTGAACTTACAAAATTCCTTGTCTAGTGTCATGGTATTCCACACAGTATTGCTTCTGACCAAGAGCTCACTTCACAGCAAAAGAAGTGCGGGAATGGGTACATGCTCATGGAATTCTCTGGTCTTACCATGTTCCCCACCATCCAGAGGCAGCTGGGTTGATAGAACGGTGGAATGGCCTTTTGAAGACTCAATTATGGCATCAACTAGGTGGCAATACCTTGTAAGACTGGGGCAATGCTCTCCAGGAGGCTCTGAATCAGCATTCACTCTATGATGCTGTTTCTCTCATACCCAGGATTCACGGACCCAGGAATCCAGGGGTGGAAATAGGAGTGACACCACTCATTATCATCTCTAGCAACCCACTAGAAAAATTTTTGCTTCCTTTCCCACTAGAAAAATTTTTGCTTCCTTTCCCTGAAACCTTAAGCTCTGCTGGTCTACAGGCTTGGTTCCAAAAGGAAAAGTGTTCCCACCAGGAGACACAACAATGATTCCACAGAACTGGAAATTAAGACTGCCACTTGGCCACTTGGGCTTCTTGTGTCTTTGAATCAACAGGTAGGGAAGGGGATTACTGTACTGGCTGAGGTGATCTATCCTGACTATCAAGGGGAGACAGGAGTGTTACTATATTATAGAGGTAAAGAAGAGTACTAAGAGGCATCTCTTAGTACTAATATGTACTACCATGTCCTGTTATTAAAACAACTGAAAACTTCAATAACCTGGTCGGGATTAAGTTAATTCAGAATACAGGGGTAAGAAAGACATTGTCTGTATTTTAGAACTTCACCTACTCTTTGAGAGCAAAGGAAGAAAGTTTTATTATGTCTAGAACCTAAATTTTCTACACCAAATAGTCTAACTCAACCTGTCTGGATAGATCATTTAAACAATCCAAACACAGGGAGCTCAGAATAAGGAGAGCCTTTAATCCTGTATAGCTTAATGTAATACCTGGATACATCCCAGAGTATATTAAGCAGATAATCAAAAAGTATTGACAAAGTCCCTTGGGTGATGGGAAAAAAATTATGGAACTATTAAACTTTACCACCGGGGAAACCCAATACTTTTGCCAAATCAATAGGCCAATCCCTTGATCCTTGAGGCTTGCTCTTGTGAAGCTTATGTAGGTAGCAGAGAAGCTTAGCCTACCTAAAAGTATGCCTGAGTCACTTCCAGAGTTCCTCTTTTGTTGCTTGAAGTGGCCTTGCTCTCCCTAAGCCCAATCTGCAAGTGAAACCACTGCCCTCCCTACTACTTGGGACAGGACATCCAGGGGTGAAAGTCTTCCTGGTGGTGTGGGAGATGACTCCCAGGGATGAGCCTGTCTCTGGCACCGTGAGATCAACAATGCCAGCCTGACAAAAAGGCAGAAAAGAAGTGTAACAAGGCATCAGTGGCTGAAAGAGTTCAAATAGTTGGGCAGCTACAACTGGAGGTCACTCTTATGCATACTTCAGTTAGACACTGCTACCTATTATAATCTGCCAACTCCCAACCAAAACCATTCCTGCCAATCCTAAAGAATGCCTAGAGCATTATATAAGATTCTACAAAGGTGCCATGCACTAGGGTAATTTTCAAAAAACCTACAACTAGGTTTCTTGGATGGGTCCCTAGACCAGTTAAGTCCTGAAATGCAGATGGGCCAGCCTTTTCAGAACATCAATTAGTTCCATCCCTCTATCCCATATTATCGACTGCTCCTTCCAACATGAAAAAGTTAGAATGGGCATAGCCCAAATTCCGCTAAAGAGTGGGAGAAAGATCAAAGGTGATGGTGGAATTAAACAGAGAAGATTGGGTATACCACATGAGTGCTGAATCATTATACTGATATTTCTTTCAGCCTCCAGTACCTTAGAGCATCTAGAAATAAAAACCTACAATTTTGGAATTGTAGCCCATACCAAACTCTGAAATTTGTTCTACAACTAATTGTTCTGATGTACTTTGAAATTTTTTGCTTTTTTTTTTCACACGGGCAGGCAGTGGGAATCAAACCCAGGTCTCTGGCATGGCAGGTGTGAATTCTGACACTGAGCCACTGTCATACTGCCTTATTGCTTTTATGCAGTTATTTTATTTAAAGAGAAGGAGTATAACCGAGAACATAGGATTTAACAAATGAGCATGACTACTGAATCATTGTATTGATATTTCTGCTGGTCTCCAGTGTCTTGGAACAGCTAAAAGAAAAAACGAAAAATCGCCAAACCGTAATCCATACCATACTTTAAAATATGTTCTGTAATTACTTGTTAAGATGTCCTTGGAAATTTATTGCTTTTTTGTACATATGTTATAAATCACAATAAAGAAGTAAAAAATAAAAATAAAAAATAAAAAAAACCTCAACAACTCAATCCAGGCAGGACTATCAATGGTCCAGAAACTTCAGGAATGATGGTTTTGTCACCCCACCAAGCAAAGAACCATGGTCATCTGACATGCCTGCTGAGGGTAAAGGGAACAGAGAATGGGTAGTGGAAGAAGGTAGTATAAAATATCAACTATGATCATGTGGCCAGTTACAAAAATGAGGACTGAGTGGGTATGAATATTTTGAGTATGTTTGTACTTGTAATAAAGAAAATATCTTTGTTTTCTTCTCTATCTTATTCTCTTATTATATGACATAAATTATATAGTTCATGTCATAGTATTTAAGTTACAGAATACCAAGTTTAAGAGATTAAGTACCCAAGGACTTGCACTCTGGAGAGATTTTGTATGTTTCTGGTTGTATGCAGGATAGCTGAGTATTGTTAGGCAAAAATACTGTTATTGTGTTCTGTTTAGAGATTAAGTATGGTTTAAGTTATGTGTACAGCTGCCAATTTGGCAAGTGGTGTACTGTTATGGTTTGTGTTCATATGTCAAGTTGGACAGATGATGGTGCCCAGTTGTCTGGTCAAGCAGGCACCAGCTTAATGATTACTGCAAGGTCATTTCACGAATGGTTAGTAAACTAGAAGGCTGGTTTATTAAATCATTATCACACTGACTGCACCCATGGATGAATACATCTGTAGCTTGCCAAAGGGAGTACCTTTCACAATCAGTGATGTTTAATCTAATCAGTCAACGGCTTTAAAGGAGAAGTCAGAAGAGAGAATCTCTCTCCCATTTCAGCCAGCCAGACTTTCCTGGGGGAGTCATTAAGAGGAGTTGTCATCTTGCGGCCTGCCCTAAGGAATTTGGACTTGTGCATCTCCATGGTTGTGTGAGACACCTTTATAAAATCTCATATTTACAGATATCTTCTGTTAGTTCTGTTTTCCTAGAGAACCTGGATTATAGCCTTGTCTTAATTTGGACATTTTCATGGCCTTAGAACTATAGACTTGCAACTTAATAAATTATCCTTTTTAAAAGCTGTTCCGTTTCTGGTATATTGCATTCTGGCAGCTTGCAAGCTACAATAATTAACATTAGACATTATTCTGGCATCCCAAGGAAGTATGTGTGCATTAGCGCATTCTCAGTGTTGTGTATTTGTAAATGACAGTTAAAAGGAAGTTTACTAAGAGGTTGTGGCACCAGGAGCCCATGCTAGAGAAACAGCTAAATCAATTTACCTATCTCCCAAATGTGATTTTTTTTTGTTGATTTTCAGAGTCATGGAGACCTTGGTTCAGAGATGTTTTAAAGGAACAGTTGTTATCCTCTTTATTTTATGACTCATAATTCATAATATTCTTCATTCAACTTTCAAATGCTACTATGTAGCCAATAATTTGACAAATGGTATAACTAAGGATATAAAACCAGTTCAAATGGGACAACAATCTTGAACTTCAGCTAATGTGAAATCAGCCATGAAGCATGAAGAGACTTCTAGTTGTGAACAAAAGGCTAACATCTTTGTTCAAGCTTTAGTAACAGAAAAATGACCACAAGTGGGGAAACTGATAAAACTGCATGGAGAAAGCCCTCAGGACTCCTCAGAGCCAAACAAATTAAACAACCAAACCAAACCAAAAAACAAACCAAGCAAAGAGCCCATTGTCCTATTTCCTTTCTGAACTTCCTTGAGTTACCTCTTTATGTCTTTTGAATTTGAAACCCCCAACAAGGTGATCAATCCAGATACCCAATCAAGCCACTAGTTCATTATATTTTTCCCAATATAAAATACAGCCCACCTGCCATAAATCCAACCCTCTAAGATGGACAAACTCTTGTTCAATAAGTAGGAGTAAAGCTAACTTCCTTTTTATAATCATAAAGATCCTCTGCCATCCCTAGATTGAAGCTACTTCCATTTTTGCAAGTGATCTGGTTTTCTTGCTGTAGCAAAACTTCTGGTGACCCAAATGCATGCTGTAATTTGCAAATTTGACTGTGATTTGTCTTTAGATATTCTTGTTTTTCAATAGTTTGAATATTATCTTAATAGGAAATGTTATTCAGAAAAGCCAGAGTCTGTTAATTTAATGAAAGCTCAATTCAGAATGTACTCAAAAGTTTCATATCATTTAAGTTCTCTTTGGAATATTTTAAGAAATTATCCTATCACCATTCATTTTTCCAGATCCAGAAAAAAGTAACAAAAGAAAAGGCAGTCCCTTTGATATATATTATTGTTTTCTCTCTTTGTTATTTTGAAAAAAAGGATATTTCTATATAGTATCAAAGAAAAACCTAATGGTTCAGAAACTAAATATTTTCAGATGGAGTATATTTGTATTATAAAATCTATAATTTGTATATAGACTTGTATTATGTCCAATCTACCTAAAAATATTTAAGCCCATTAGAAACACAAAAGCCTGTATATTTTAACTGATAAAATAAAACAGTGCCTCTGTTGTAGTACCAAAACAACTGTATCATTACTTACACCAAACCTTGATTTAATACAATACAATCTTAAAGAAGTTTTAAATTAAATGTACAGTAGCAGTTTGCTAATCAAAACATTTCATTTCCAGTACAGATATGATGGTTTTCTGCAACACTTTATTTTTGAATGAATAAATACTTTAAATTGCTTTGGTTAATTATAACACAAGCCTGATACTGGTGAAGATAAATATCTGAAGTTTTCATCTGTTCAGCTGTTTGCCAGTTTTCAATAGCAAATTATAAATTTAGAGAATTTTCATATTATACTATTAATTTTAGTGAGCGAATATTCTAATAGTTATTGAAATTTAAAGGCATACCTCTCATTTAACATTCATCTGATTTAAGCCATAATAAATAAGTCCTTTACATGTGCTGTAAATCTGAAAGAGACAGGCACTGCTAGGGGATGGTAAATCATGGAAGGAGCTTACAGTGGACACAGAAAGTCTGAAACTTTCAAGCTTGTCTTCAGATCATTAGAACCCTCACATCACATCGCCACAAATGCAGAGAAATTGGGACTGCCTCTCACCCTTCCACAAACACTTGTTAACTTTATTTTTGGAATTTCTTTTACTCTCCAGGGACTACCTTGATAACAATTTTGACCCATTTTATCTTTGTATAGATATTAAAAAAGTAATTATTTTACAGATGAAAAAACAGATTTAATGTTTTGGATACCACACCAAAGAACCAAACACTTCGTGGTCTCCCTAATTCTCATGGGATTTTTGGATAATTGCCATGTACTATTAAATTATCAATGTCCTATGCCAGAGTTAACTTCATTTCACAGTTTATGTCTTTTATTTATTAGCGTTGCATTCCCTCTGATTAATTCAATCTTCACGATAGTTCAGAAATATAACTATCTGGATATCAGAGAATAAACAAAAGGAATTGTCAAGGTAGCTATCCGTTCTGAATCAGAGTTCTGTTCTTCCTTATAATTTCAGCAGTTTCTCCTAGAGCAGTGTATCTCAACCTTGGTACTTTGGCTGCACAATGGAATCACTTGGAGAGCTTTTAATAATAATAATGTCTAGGACTTATATTCAGAGATTCTGATTTAATTGGTCTGGGCTATGGTCAGGGCACTGGAATTCAGAGTTTTTAAGTGTGAAAAAAAGAGAAACTAATATCCAGATTTGTACTGCTTCAAAAAATAAAAGAAGCTCAGCTCTTCTGTTCCCTCATGTAAATAAATACATCTTTTTTCATCTGTCATAGTTAGTTCAAGACTGAGGGCTCTTCCAAGATGAGATTAAAAATGCTCTTTCACAATAATGCCCTTATTTTGTAACTGCTCTATTTTAGGAAGCCCTATTTCAAAAATTCTGGATCAGGATTATGAGTACTGTGGTTATCTATTAGTATCATCAAGCTGAATTCTCGATTTACTGAAAGGAATGTGAGTATTATATATATATATTTTTTATTTTTAACTTTTTTTATTGTATAGTATAACATATACACAAAACAAAGAAATAAAAAAGCAATAGTTTTCAAAGCACTCTTCAACAAGCAGTTACAGGACAGATCCCAGAGTTTGTCATGGGCATTTTACTTTCTTTAAAGAATAAATGATTGCAAATGTAATTTCTCAACAAGCTGGCTATTTTATGTCATTTTGAAAAATACTGTAACTGTGAAACATAATCACACTCCACAGAAAAAATTAGAACAAAAATTCTTTCCGTAACATCAGGATATTTTTGGTACTAAAATATTCACTCTTAAACTTGATACCCTGTAACTAAAATACTGCAACATGAAGTTAATACAACTTATGTCATATGATAAGGGGATAACAGGGAAGAAAAAAGATATTTGCTATATACATATACATACACACACAAACATATTTATACAAAAAAGGACGAATCCATTACATAACCATAGTCTTCATTTCCGTACCTGGCCAAGTGGTTGTAGCTCATTTTTATAAATAACTTTTCCAATTACCCATTCTATATTCCCTTTACCCTCAGCAAGCATCTCAACTGGCTGCAGTTCTTTATCTGGTGGAGTGAACCAAACCTTTATTCTTGAAGTTTCTGGGCCATTAGTAGTCCTGCCTGGATTGGGCTGTTGGTTTTCTATTGACTTTCATCACAGGGTATGGCAGCACTGAGAGATACCCCAGGGCATCACCCTTGTTGCAGGTGAACTCTTCTTTACCTCCACTGTGTACTAACAGTATTACCCCTTGATAGTCAGGATCAATCACCCCAGCCAGTACAGTAATTCTCTTCTTTGCCCATTGATTCAGAGGCATGAGGAGCCCAAAATGACTGGATGGCAGTCTTAACTTCTAGTTCAATGGAATCATTATTGTGTCTCCAGGTAGAAGCACTC
Organism: Myrmecophaga tridactyla; assembly: GCA_004026745.1. Classification (NCBI taxonomy): domain Eukaryota; kingdom Metazoa; phylum Chordata; class Mammalia; order Pilosa; family Myrmecophagidae; genus Myrmecophaga; species Myrmecophaga tridactyla. The sequence continues at coordinate 9,057 of PVIY010032333.1, forward strand.
TTCCTTCGCAACTAAGACCTGTAGATCAGCAGAGCTTAAGATTGTAGGGGCAGGAAGCAAAAATTTTTCTAGTGGCTCACTAGGGGTAATAGCATGTGGTACCACTCCCATATCACCCCTTGATTCCTGAAACTGTGAATCTTGGTTACGGGAGACCAGTACCATAGAGTGGATAGTGATTTAGAGCACACACAGCCTCCTGGAGTGTGTCGCCCCAGCCCTCCAAGATATTGCCATGCAGTGGGTACTGTGACTCTTCAAAAGGCAAGTCTACCATTCTATCAATCCAGCTGCTTCAGGAAGATGGAGAACATGGTAAGATCAGTGAAGTCCATGAGCATGTACCCATTTTTGTACTTCATTAACTGTGAAGTGGATTCTTTGATCAGAGGCAATGCTGTGTGGAATATCACATGGAATAAGGCATTCCATAAGCCCACAAATGGTAGTTTTGGCAGAGGCACTGTGCACAGGGAAGGCAAATCATATTTAGAGTACATGTCCATTCCAGTTAGAGAAAAATGCTGCCCATTCCATGATGAAAGTAGTCCAATGTAATGAACCTGCTACCAGATGGCAGGCTCATCACCTCAGGGCATGATGCCATATCAAGGACTAATTTCTGCTGCTGGCTGACTGGTCACTTAGCACTGGTGGTTACCAGGTTGGCGTGGGTTGAGCGGAAGTCCATGTTGCAGAGCCCATAAATAATCTCCATCCTTACCACCACAGTCATTTTGTTCATGAGCCCATCAGTAATGACAGGAGTGGCAGTGGGAAAGAGCCTAATTGGTATCCAAAGAATGCGTCACCCTATCCACTTGATTAATAAAATCATCCTCTGAGAAGTCACCCTCTGGTGAACATTCCCATGGGACATGAATATCCTCATTTTTTGCCCAATCAGAAAGGTCTAATCACATACCTCTCCTCCATTTTTGTTGGGTTTATCTCCCATTCTATGTCTTGCAAATGTCTTACCAACAAGTCTAGAGTAGCTGCTACTTCTTGCTTACCAGTCCAATCAATTTACTATCATCAATATAATGGACCAGTGAAGTCTTGTGGGAGGGAGAAATGATCAAGGTATCTAGATTATGACATAAGGCTGAAGGGTTGATAAATCCCTGAGGCAAAGGTTGACTTTGCCAGCCGAAAGCAAACTGTTTCTGGTGGTCATTACTAACAGTTGTTGATACAAAAAGCATTTGCCAGAACAACAGCTGCATACCAGTACCAGGGGCTGTGTTGACTTGCTCAAGCAATGACAGAATATCTGGTACAGCAGCTACAATAAGAGTCACCGCCTGGTTAAGTTTATGATAATTCATCATCATCCTCCAGGATAATCTGTTTTCTGCCCAGGCCAATTAGGAGAACTGAATGGAGATATGGTGGGTATCAAAATATTTGCATTCTCCAAGTCCTTGATGGTGGTGCTTAATCTCTGCAATTGCTCCAGGCTTATGGTATTGCTTTTAATTTACTATTTTGCTAGGTAAGGGAAGTTCTAGTGGCTTCCACTTGGTTTTTCCTACCATAACAGCCCTCATTCCACAAGTAAGGGAACCAATGTGGGAATTCTGCCAGTTGCTGAGTATGCTTATTTCAATTATGCATTCTAGAACTGGGGAAATTAGATGGACCTGATTCAATATTGTAGCATGGGATCTTTTGATTATGTTGTTTCCATGGAGATGTGACCCACCTAATTGTGGGTGGGACCTTTTGATTAGGTAGGTGGTTTCCATGGAGATGTGTCTGCACCCATTCAAGGTGGGTTTGCTTACTGGAATCCTTTAAGAGGGAACCATTTTGGAAAAAGCTTTAGAGCCGAGAGCCAAAACAGCCAACAGGAGACCCAGATGTTTGCAGATGCAGAAAGTAAATGCTCCCAGGGAAACTATTTGAAACCAGAGGCCAAAGATCCCAGCAGATGTCAGCCACATGCCTTTCCAGCTGACAGAGGTGTTCTGGACCCATCAGCTTTACCTGAGTCAAGGTATCTTTCTCTGGATGTCTTAGTTTGGACATTTTTAACAGCCTTAGAATTCCAAACTTGCAACTTAATATATTCCCTTTTTAAAAGGTGTTACAGGATGGTGCAATGGCAGCTCAGGGGCAGAATTCTCGCCTGCCATGCCAGAGACCCAGGTTCGATCCCTGGAGCCTGCCAATGCCAAATAAATAAGTAAATAAGTAAGTAAGTAAATAAATAAATAAATAAAAGCTGTTACATTTCTAGTATATTCCATTCCAGAAATGGAAGCTTAGCAAACCAAAACACAGTTACCCTGCTGAAAGTTCATAGATCTCTTAGAAGGCTGGGAGGAAAATTTGACAGTATAAATTTTTGGCAGTATAGCAGGGTCCTTTTCTAAGGGAACCCAGCCTTCTCTTCATTCGCGAGGCTCTGGATCTGTAAACTGTCTCAAGACTGGGAATTAAAGGGCCATGTTTGTCTCTTTCTGTAATTCAAGTTAGAGTTTCATTCACTTTTGTTTTGATCTAGAATATTTCTACTTATAACAGATCCAGTAAGAATTTAGTAGACTGTCCATCTATTTTACTTCTAGGTACCATATGTAGGCTAGTAAGTCTACGCTTTAAGTCTGTGTAAGTTAGAGTTAGGCTATTTTGATTACTGTTTTGAGTCTTCTGTCCATTGTGTCCAAGCTCACCTTGCTTTTGTTGATTACTGCGTTTAAGTATCCAAGTTCAGCCACAACAGTCCCCACAGTAATATCTGACCTACAAAGACGATCAACCACAGAGCTCTTCAGGGATGATGGAGTTAGTCTCACAAATTTATTTCTCATAGTCCAGGTGAAAGGTGTGTCCACTGGAAATTCCTAGGGCAGGTAAGCAGGTTGTACATGGTAAATCCACTCTAACATTCCAATCTCTCTAAGCTTTTGGATCCCCTTATCTACATGATACCAGGGCGGTTCTGGTATTACAACTTCAGGTGGCCACCTTTTATTCTATGCTTCAGCCAACCATCTGGAGAAACTGTCAGAGCCCTTTCTAACCCCTCAAGTTTCAATACTGAATCCAGAATCTCTGCTTAGTGGGCCGATATCAATAAATACAGTCCAATTCAACTGTATGTTGCTTACACCATCACAGCACATCCTTAATATCCATTCCCACACACATTTCCTTGCTTTCTGCCTACACAAATTAGAAAAATCATACAGTTCTTTCAGAGCGTAGTACACCTCCTTATAGGTCACACTTTGTACCTGACTTTTTGGGGCAGATCAGGTCTTGAATCTAGTTCTAGGTGTGAAAGAAAAGAGGAGTGGTGGGAGAGGGTCACGAGAACAATTAGAAGTGTTCTGCAAGCCAATTACCTCAGGGCATTCCACTGCAGTTTCATTAGGTGAAACAGGATACATCTCTTCGTGGATTAAACACGGAGGTGTGAGGGCTGTTTAGTCAAGGGAAATAGTTATAGGCTTTTTAGGTACAGCAGGGTTTATTTCTTCATGCAGAGGTTAGATGGCTGATTCCTCAGGACAGATTGGAGACTGGGTGCCTAATTCCTCAGGGCAGATCATTACAGGTTTATCTGGCAAAGACTCAGTAGAATCTACGGTTTCAATGACCCCACCATTATCATTATCAATACATATGTCCCCATTCCAGTTTTCAGGATTCCATTCCTTTTGAATCAATGCTCTCACCTTAACAGCAGACACCCTACAAGGTTAGAAATTCAATTTAGGCTATAATCCAGCCACTCACACAATAAGACTCTGAATCGCGATTTTAGAAATCTCAAATCTGCAGCTACACAAAATAAGATATTCTTTCAAGGTATACATAGAAACGTCCATGTCCTTTATGCTGTGCTTAAGTTGGGAATTTGAAGCCTTGAGTTCATCCCTTTCTTTTATAACTATATCCACCATATTTAGGAACAGCTAATGAACAATGTTACCATGAAATTCTATTAAAGTTCCAAATACATTCTCTCTCAGAGCCTTGCCTCTTTTAAGCATTTGAGTAGTCATTTCCACTGGTGATATTTTGCATATCTCTATTGCCAATTCATGCCATGGACTATCAGTGCCATCTTGATTTTTGGCAATAGAGTCATTAGTGCCTTTGAATCTAAATAGATAAGAGAACTAATTCCAAAAAAAAATCCTCCAGAATCATCTCAGAAATTTCATCCTTGTGATTCTATTTTTCAAGAGCAATTTCTGGCACGAAGATTTGTATTAATCAGAGTCTCTAGGGAAGAAGAACCATGTGTGTGCGTACACATGCGTGTATTTTTATTTAATATGTTGTTAGATTTGATCTGCTAGTATTTTGTTGAGTATTTTGCATCTGTGTTCATTAGGGAGATTGGCCTGTAGTTTTCTTTTCTTAATAGCATCTTTACCTGGTTTTGGTATTAAAATGGTAGTAGCTTCATAAAATGAGTTTCGTAGTGTTCCTTTTCCTTAATTTTTTTGAAAAGTTTGAGGAGGATTGGTGTTAGCTCTTTTTGGAATGTTTGATAAAATTTCCCTGTGAAGCCATCTGGCCCTGGGCTTTTCTTTGTAGGAAGACTTTTGATGACTGATTAAATCTTTTTATTTGTGATTGGTTTGTTGAGATCTTCTATTTCTTTCTGAGTTAGTGTAGCATCTTTGTGTGTTCCCAGGAATTTGTTCACTTCATCTAAGTTCTCCAGTTGGCATATAGTTGTTCCTAGTATCCTCTTATGATTCCTTTTATTTCTTCAGGGTCTGTGGGAATGTACCCCTTCTCATTTCTGATTTTGTTTATTTGCATCCTCTCTCTTTTTTTCTTTGTCAGTCTTGTTAGTGGCCCATCAATTTTACTGATTTTCTCAAAGAATCAACTTTTGGTTTTACTGATTCTTTCTATTGTTTTTTTGTTCTCCCATTCATTTAACTCTGCTTTAATCTTTGTTTATTTATCTTCTTCTATTTGCTTTGGGGTTAGTTTGCTCAAGTTCCTTCAGGTGAGCACTTAAGTCCTTGATTTTTGCTCTTTCTTGTTTTTTAATATAGACGTTTAGGGTAATAAATGCTGCATCCCATAAGTTTTGATAGTTGAATTCTCGTTTTCATTAATCTCCAGATAGCTACTGATTTCTCTAGCAATTTTTTCTTTGACCCACTGGTTGTTTAAGAGTGTGTTATTTAATCTTCATATATTTGTGATCTTTTTCCTTTCATCCTATGCAGGTTTAAAATCTTGGAAATGTCTTAATGAGGATTCTTACTGTGTATTTGTTGCAGAGTCCTCCCAAAAGAGCAACTTAATTTTTAAATGCTATGTATTCTAGTTTGCTAGCTGCCGGAATGCAATATACCAGAAACAGAACAGCTTTTAAAAAGCGGAGTTTAATAAGTTGCAAGTTAACAGTTTTTAGGCCATGGAAATGTCCCAACTGAAACAAGTCTATAGACATGCTCAATCTAAGGCATCCAGGGAAAGATACCTTGATTCAAGAAGGCCAATGAAGTTCAGGTTTCTCTCTCACGTGGAAAGGCACATGGTGAACACAGTCAGGGTTTCTCTCTTGGCTGGAAGGGCACATGGTGAACACAGTGTCATCTATTAGCTTTCTGTCCTGGCTTCTTGTTTCATGAAGCTCTCCGGGAGGCACTTTCCTTATACATCTTCAAAGGTCACTGGTTGGTGGACTCTCTGCTACTGGTGCTATGCCATTCTGCTCTCTCAGAATCTTCCTCATTCTCCAAAATGTTTCCTCTTTTATAGGATTCCAATAAACTAATCAAGACCCATCCAAATGGGTGGAGACACATCTCCACCTAATCCAGTTTAACAACCACTCTTGATTGAATTACATCTCCAGGGAGATGACCTAATTATAGTTTTAAACATACAGTACTGAATAGGGATTAGAAGAAATGACTGCCTAAGACTAAGACGTGGCTTTTCTAGGGTACATACATCCTTTCAAACCAGCATACTTTGAGACTGCAGGTTTTACCCTGCTTTTCCAGGTCAACTACTCATTCTCTCATACTGTAGCAGATCTCAGCAAATGTCTCATGGGGAGAAACTGACCATCTGGCCATATGTTGAACTCCTCTTCCAATCTGACACATCAATCCATATAGCTATCAAAATTTCTGCTGGTAACTCTTTTCTGCCCCTTGCCTAAGGTAAGACTGATCTTCAGCTCATTCCCAAAATTAGAAAAGAGTCCTAGTGAAGAACATAACTGGCAACAGTGGCTTTCTTGGGAAGCTCTTTCCATATAGGAATTTTAATTCCTCTAGTTTTCTTTAATCCACACCTTCCTGACTTTTGTATTTTATCATTTTATTCCAGATACTGCACTGAAAGTGATGGTGTGCCAACACTTATTATAGCCTGCTAAGAAGCAGAAATCCCCACTGCTGTTCTTATCAGATATAATTAGCCTCACCTATGTCTGTCCCTACTATTTCTCAGGGTTATATGGTTGGGATTTCACTGCTATGCTCAGAATCAAGTTCCACACATTCGCCTAATCTGATCTCTTGTAGACAATTCCATTTTTGTTGCTGATGACCTAATGAGATTGCTATTCTTTCAGGGCTGGATCAAGAGTGGACAGCCAGCCCTGTTCCTTCTTTTGCTATCAGTGTGTAATAGGTACACAGCACGGCATACATCATCTATAATGTTTTAATATAATTTTCTGATTACTTGGGATAATAACAACACAAAGAATAACATGTAGCCATTGCCCAAGTTTAGGCTCCTTTTATAATCCTCACCTACCTCTGTGTGCCAGAGGTAAGTATCCACCATCACCAAAGGTTTTCTGCAAACCGCGATTATAGAATAGGCTAAGGTGATCGCTAGGTGTCTCAGAAATAGAATAAGTGCTTCGTTATTCCACTTATATCCTACCTCTTCAATCTTCATGTTCTATCCCCAAAATGACCAAATGTTGGCAGGATGATTTACAATACACATATTTCACATTGCTCCAACAAGGCACACAGTGATCAAACATTAGAGCATTTAAATATTTATGAAGTCTTTTTAAAAATTAAGTAACAATTTATTGAATATCAACAGTCCAGTTTGAGGTGGGCCATTGCTGTGCTCACATACCTCCGTTCCAACTTTTCTTCATAAAAGGTTCAGAAACTCAGTGCCCAGCTGAATCTTCTCATTACATGTTGGACGTTGTAACTATGTGTCATCTATTCTGCAGGACGGTTAGGGACTCGTATACTATTGGGAAACAGTATTAAATTGTGAGCTTGGGGCCATGGTGCAGCTACCCTTTCTTACCAGTAAAATTTGTTTCCAGTGCTAATTTCAGATTTTTTGTGGTCAGTGGGTAAATGGCTTATTAATGCATGTACATTCGAATGCATTTACATTAGATATGCCAATATTAAAAAAAAATACTTTTATTACAGTAGTTGTAGGTATGCAGTAAAATCATGCAGAAAGTAGTGTTCCCAAATACCCTCCCTGATACATGCAGTTTTCTCTGTTATTGACATATTTGTTAGTATTGTGCCTTTGTTACAATTGATGAAATAATATTATTTTAATTATATTATAAACTATAGTCCATATCCACATCACGGTTCACTATTTGTACTGTACAGTTATATGTGTTTTTAAAAACATTTATTCTGATCATATATACATAACCTAAAATTTCTCATTTAATACAATACAGTGATGTTAACTACATTCACAATGTCGTGCTGCCATTACCATTGTCCATTAACAAAATTTTCCATCATCCTAAATAGAAACTCTGTGCTCAATAATCAATAACACCCCATTCCTACCCCCACCCCTGCCCTTGGTCACCTGTATTCTAATTTCTAGGTACTGATTTACACATTCTAATTATTTCATATAAGCAAGCTCTTAAAATTTATATTTTCCCTCTTGAGTTTGGTTTATTTCATTTAGCAAAATGTTTTCAACGTTCATCCATGTTGTAGCATGCATGAGAACTTCATTCCTTTGTAAGGCTGAATAATATTCCATTATGTGGAATGGAACATCATATGTTTTATTAATCTTGACAAACATTTGGGTTTTATCCATCTTTTGGTAACTGAAAAAATGGTTATGAATATCAGTGTGCAAATATTTGTGTGAGTCCCCGCATTCAATTCTTTTGGGTAAATACCTGTAAGTAGGTTTTCTGGGCCATATGATAATTTTATGTATAACTTTCTGAGAAACTGACAAACCATTTTTCACAGTTGCTGCACTGTTTTTACATTCCCACTAACAATGTACAAGTCTTCTGATTTCTCCACATCCTCCCTAACACTTGCTATTCTCCATTTCTTAAAATAGTAACCGCTACTGGGTATGAAATTGTGATTTTAATTTGCGTTTCCCCAATGGCTAATGATACTGAGCATCTTTTTACAGGATGATTGGCCATTTGCATATCTTCTTTGGAGAAATGTCTATTCTAGTCATTTGCCCATTTTCAAATTGGGGTTGTTTTTCTGTGTTGAGGTACAGTAGCTCTTTATATATTCTGCGTATTAAACTGTTATATGGCTTCCAAATACTTTTTCCTATTCTGCAGAATGCCATTTTACTTTCTTGATAATATTTTTTGATGTACAAAGCATATTGTCAAGAAATTTTTAATTCTGATAAAGTCCCATTTGTCTATTTTTTATTCTGTTGGTTGTGCTTTTGGTATAAAGTCTAAAAAACCATTGCCTATTATTACAAGACCCTAGAAATTTTTTCCTATGCTTTTTTCTTGGAACTTCATAGTTTTAAGTTTATATAGGTCTTTGATCCATTTTTTATATAGGTCTTTGATCCATTTTTAGTCAGTTTTCATATGTGGTGTGAGATATGGGTCCACCTTTATTCTTTTTTGCATATAGATAATCAGTTTTCCCAGCACCATTTATTAAACAGACTTTTCTTTCCCCACTAAGTGGACTTAGCATCTTTGTCAAAAACAAACTGGTCATAGACGAGAGGGTTTATTTCTAAACTCTCAATTCTATTCCATTGGTCTATTTGTCCTTATGCTAGTACCATATTATTTTGATTATTTTAGCTTCGTAGTAAAAAATTGAGAAGAGAGAGAAAATCAGGAAGTGTGAGTCTTGCAACTTTGTTCTTATTTTTCAACAAGGTTTTGGCTTTATCGTTCCATATGAATTTGATAATTGGCTTTTCCATTTTTGCATAGAAAACTGTTGAAATTTTTATTGGGATTGTATTTTATTGGGAAAGTAAGTAACTTTGGGGTCAAATTGACAATATTTCATCTTCATGAGCACAGAATGTTCTTTCATTTATATCTAATTTATTTCAGTACTTTTTTAAAAGATAGAAACATTTCATATCATCTAATTTCATATGGGTTAATAAGCAGGTTCTACATATGTGTGATATGTGACTTCAGTTATCAGTTCTTACCAACTTCATTTCTAATTTCGTGGTCTTATACAATGAAGGGAATGGAATTTGTGTGTGTGTGTGGGGGTGGGGAGAGAGCACAGGAATGAAGAAGAAAGGGGGAAGGCGAGAGAGAGATTGTGAGAATAAAATACTTGTAACTTGTATTATAATTCATTTGGATAATAAACTCTTATAACAGAGAAGCAAAGTGGCTTTTTATTTTGAGACCTTTGCCCTACTGAATTATTCAGTCTTAGAGACCAAGGATTTAGTGACACACCGCCAGGATAATACTGGGTAATGTGAAAGGGAATGGGACTATTTTAGGTAAATGTGAGCTAACACTTTACATCTCATCAGGTACTGGTAACTCTCAATTTTAGTTCATTCCCTAACTGTATCTACTAGTTCTGGGCATTGCATCTTCAGCTTATTTTATCAGTATCCAACTGACATGGTTTCTAGCCCTTTTAGTATCTTAGAAACAGGAAACCAGGATGTTGAAATCAGGTTCCACGAGGAACAGTTGAAGAAACATTGATATTTATTGTGCAAAATACCTTCAGGGAACATTATATGTCTTCATATAATGAAAGGCAGTCACATGGAGGAAGATTAAATTAAACAGACTTGAACCAACAAAAGGAAAATGTGAGAAGGCTAATCTCCATTCAGTATAGAGTTGTAAAAATGAATAGGATTATTTTTCAAGGACTTGAGCTCTCTTGCATATGGCAAGTAGTGCCTAAAAGCACATCTCTTAAGGTGATTGCTGAGGCTGTTTTTCTATTGGTTGGGGAAGGAAGATTATGTATCTTCTCTAATTCTTTAGAATCTATGGTTTTATTTTAGTGGGAATCTTAGTTTGTCAGGTCTGTTATAACAAATACCACAAACTGGTAGGTTTAAACAAGAATTTTTCTCACATTTCTAAAGGCTAGAAGTCCAAGGTCAAGGTAATGGCAGGGCTTGCTTTTTCCTGGAGTTCGTCCTATTCTAGCAATCCTCCATCACATGGAGATAGCTCTCTCTCCTTGTGTCTGATCTTCTGTTTTCCACTGGCTTCTGGTTTCCACTGTTTTGCCTTCTACTGACTGACTGTGTCTGAATTTCTTGTTTTATAAGACCTCCAGTAAAACAGTCTAAGACCCACTCTGATTCAATCTGGCCATACCTTAATTAATAATATCTTCAAATGTTCCTGTTTACAACTGGGCTCATACCACAGAAATGTGCATTAAAATGAAAAGCATGTTTTTTTTTGGGGGGTACATAATTCAATCTACCACAGTGGTGCTGCATCTAACTACTTGTTTTTAAAGTAGTTTATGATAATGTAGGGCTTAGTACTAGGTCTTGTGAAATAAATTTGAAACTTATAAATATACCCTAGAGCATAAACCGGGCCTGACTCTGCCATTGACAAAAAGGAGATGAAGGGTAAGAAAGGGAAGGGGAGGGGAGAGGAGAGAAGTGAAGAAAATGAGGTTTCAGTGTTCATAGGCCCTTGCAAAAAAAATTTATCTTGTGAACGGTTTCCAGTTTCAGAGGAAATATAAAAGTTAATGCACCTTTCTGCTAAATGGTAACACTAAATCCATAGTATATTTAAAATCTCTTTGACTTAACACCTCCAACTTTCTGAGAAAGCGTATTTCTGAGTTATATTCAAATTCCAGCTGTTTGAATCTGTACTGTCTTGTTCTTTTTTAGAGACAAGAATTTTGTCTATGTAGATAACCCTTAATTTATACCTAGCATGTTTAAACTTGCAGAATCAATCTAACACCTTCAGAAAATTAATGCTCAAATAAAACAATTCCCCAGGTTTTTACAAGAAATGGATAGATAGATATGTCATAAATGTATCTCAGACACTTGAATTTCAGTTGCTTGTTGTTGCTACAGCCAGCTAAATTAGGACATGGAATTTTAAATCTTGACCTCCTTTTTTTTTTCCTTTGGGTGCATGGTCTGGGACTCAAACCAGGGTCTCCTGCATGAAGGGTGAGCATTCTAACACTAAAACCTCTTTCCTTTTTTTTTTTTTTTTTCAAACTTAAGTATACTTAGAAAACAAAATTTAACAATGTGAGTTTTGAAGTTTTTTGCATAAAAGATCTTAGTGAAACCTCTTAGCTAGCTTGCTTTGCTTATACACACTGATTATTCATGAAAAATGTATTTTCCAGAAGAAAAATGATTTAATACTGTCTGCTTATTCATCTATATATCCAGGACTCCACTGGTTAGAGTGAAAAGGAATGGGGCTAGTCTAGTTAAGTGTGAGTTATCTTTATGGCTGAATGAATTCAAGGATAGCTTATATGAGCTTCATTTGCTAGGAAATTTATATTTATGTTAAAATTTTGTGGAGTCAAAGGCCTACTATGGGAAAGTTTAAACTCTTCAAACAACTAAGCTGAAAAGAAATTTTTCTTAGTGAACCAGTTAACAAGGCATGGATGGGAAGGTATGTTAATTAGTGTGGAATAACTATGGGAATCACCCCCAATTTCCCAATATGATTCTGATTTTGTGCAGTTTTATTATTTTTAGTCAAGATGATTAAAAAATATATAAACATATAATTAAATGTCATTTATTTATTATGCCTTGCCAGGCCTTGATATAGTAGTTAATGAGGTAGCATAATAAATATATGAAGTGTAGAAAAGTACTTTGTCAAAAATAAAAATTAGATGGATAAAATAAAAATGGATATGTTTGTATAGCTTAATGAATTGCCTGGATATATCCCAGAGTATGTTAAGTAGGTAATCAAAAAGTATTGGCAAAGTCCCTTGAGAGATGGGAGGAAAAATATGTAAGTATTCAACTTTACCCCTGGGGAAACCCAGGATACTGTGCCAAACATTAGGGACTCCCAAGTCAATAGGCAAAGCTCTCGATCTAGTGGCTTGCCCTTGTGAAGCTATGTATGTATTAGAGAAGCTTAGCCTCTCTAAAGGTATGCCTAAGAGTCATTTCTGGTTGTTTTCACAAAGAACAACCTCTTCTGTTGCCCAGAGTGGCCTCATTTTCTCTAAGCCCAACTCTGCAACTGAAACCTTTGCCCTCCCCCCTACCTGGGACATGACATCCGGGGTGAAAGTCTCCCTGGTAGCATGGGAGATGACTCCCAAGGATGAGCCTGTCTTTGGTACAGTGGTATCAACAATGGCAGCCTGACAGAGAAGTGGGAAAAGAAGTATAATAAACAAGATATCAGTGGCCGAGAGAGTTCAAATAGAGTTGAGAGGCTACACTGGAGGTCACTCTTATGCAGGCTTCAGTTAGACTCTGCTAAACCCCAACCAAAACCACTCCTGCCAACTCTAAAGAGCACCTAAGGTTTTATCAAAGATTCTACAGAAGTTCCAGGCACCAGCATTACATTCCAGAAACTTACAACCTCCAGATGGGTTCATAGGCCAGATAAGTCCTGAAATGAAGAGGACCAGCCTCTTGAGAACATCAACTAGTTCCATCCCTCTGTCCCATATTACTGACAGCCCCTTCCAACATGAAAAAGTTAGAATGGGCATAGCCCAAATAACTCTAAAGAGTGGGAGAAAGATCAAAAGAGATGGTGGAGTTATACAGGGAATGTAGGGTTTAACAAATGAGTATGACTGCTGAATCATTATACTGATATTTCTTTTAGTCTCCAGTGTCTTAAAGCAGCTAGTAATAAAAACCTAAAATTGTAGAATTGTAACCCATACCAAACACTGAAATTTGTTCAAGAACTAATTGTTGTGATGTGCTTTGAAATTTATTACTTTTTTGTATATATGTTATTTTTCACAAAAAAGAAAAAAAAGTCGATTGTGATGATGAGTGTACAGCCATATGATACTTTGAACCAGTGATTGTACACTTTCAATGATTATATGAATATGTGAATATATGATACATATCAATAAAACTGCATTAAAATAAAAAATAAAAAAGTAAAAATGGATATGGTGTTTCTTTGAAAAAAAAATGAAATGATGATGCAAACTTGCCTAATAATATACCATACCACAAACACTTTTGGCATTCTATATTGTTGTCCTCAAATAAAGTAGAAAAAAATACCTTCACCTTAATTTCAAGTTTAAGGTTACATGAAGTACTGGGAACTTTGTGTGGCAAATCTTACCAAAAAAAGGTTTCTTTTATAGTAGGTTAAAATGAAAAAAAAAAAAAAACAACAAAATACAGTGGTGGGCACTGGAATTACCTGTGGGGCTCTATAAAAATACTGTAGTCTAGACTCCATGGGAGACTACTGGATTAGAATTTCCAGGAGTGGGGCATAAGCCTATGTATATTGTGTTTGTTCTTATGAAGACACTTTTTAAAAAACATAACCATAATGCTTTTATTCACATACAATAAAAGTAATTTAATAAAGTTAACCTAATACCCAATCCATGTTCAAATTTCTTTGATTATTTTGCTCTTTGGTACAACAAATGTCCTGGAAAAACTTGGTACAACTCCTGTTTCAGATTTACAACAAGCCATTTTTCCTCAAGGAGTTGTAATTCCTTTTTAAAGGAATTGGTATGTAGCAATCATAATCTGGGTCCTTGGATGCTCGTTAGTCCTGGCTACCAATACTTCAAGGCCTCTTTAATGGACAGAGCCAGGAAATTTCTATATATTTTTTTTTTACATGGGCAGGCATCAGGAATCGAACCCGGGTCCTCTGGCATCGCAGGCAAGCATTCCTGCCTGCTGAGCCACCGTGGCCCACCCAAATCTATATTTTTTAAAGAGACTTAAAATACCATAAAGAGACACTGACATTTTCTATTAAAATATAACATTATAGTGCTTTTACTTCTTTGATTTTGCACTTATACTTTCTATAGTAGGCTAAAAATCTTGATTCTTAACAATATTAACATTATTACTTATTTGCTTTACTTTTAATGCATATATCATTAAAGATAACACATATTATAAAAAAATAATAATAGGAATTGTTACTAACTCCAAAATATGTGAATTAGGTTAAAGATTTCTTTGTATTTCTTTTTGTCTTTAATATATATTAAAGGTGAGTACAGGCAAAACTCTGTATTTTAAAGTTAATTGAAGTAATTATTTTATCCATATAATTATGTCACCAAATTGATATAAAGTTACATTTGTTTCCTTCTATCTGTTTTCAGTTTTTGAGGACTGCATTTTTTCCTTTGTGATTTAACTTTATTTTTAAAAAATATGTAAAAAATATACATCGTTCCAAAGTTATAAGTGTGTAGGAAAGTATATTTTAGAAATCTTGCTTATGTCTCTAAACTCTCCATGCTGGTCCTTCTTTTCCCCTATAGGTAATCACTTTAATTAGATCTTGATTTATTCTTTGTTTCTTTTAAAAAATATCAGAAATGTACACATTCATCTTGTCTCTTTCCTTTTAGTCCACAAACTGCACCACACTATAAACACTGTCCTACACCTTACTTTTTCCAAACAATATATATTGAAGATAACAATCTGCAAGTTTATAGAAATCTTCATAATTCCTTTCTACAAGCACAGATAACCTCTTTGTATGGACTATCATTACTTCTTCACTGCTTGATAATTTTCTGGAATAAGAGACTCTGTTACCAGTTTTTGGGAATAACAAACAATTTTCAGGTGTATTTTTTTTTAATCATTTTCTCATTGACTGCTCGTATTTCAATCTACCCAATTTTTACTGTTTATCCCCCCTATTATTTATTTATTTTATCCTTATTTTCTACTCATCTGTCCATACCCTAGATAAAAGGAGTATCAGATAAAAGGTTTTCACAATCACATGGTAACACTGTGAAAGCTATATAGTTATACAATCATCTTCAAGAATCAAGGCTACTGGAACACAGCTCTATAGTTTCAGGTCCTTCCCTCCAGCCACTCCAATACACCATAAACTAAAAAGGTGTATCTTATACAACATGTAAGAATAACCTCTAGGATAGCCTGTTGACTCTGTTTGAAATGCAGGTATATTTTTGTGTTTTTAAGGTCATATTGACACTCACTTTTTTTAAAGGCAGTTGTGTTATAGTAATATAGGGCAGCCAACATTAAACTCCATGTATTCATTCATTTACCAGTGTCTCAAAACATATTTATTAGATGCCTGTTTGGTATTGTTTGAGCCTTTAGGAGGAATACAGCAGCCAATTTAGATAGACAAGGGCTATATTCTCATGGAATTTATATTTTAGTGAATGAGAAAAGAAATAAACAAGTATACAAATACATAATATAATTTCAGATAAGAATAAATGCTATGAAGAAAATAAAGCAGAGCAATGAAATAGTAACTAGGGGGTAGTTCATTTTTGATAGGGTGGGTCAAAGAAACATATGAAGTGACAATTTAATAGGGACCTTCATAAGAAGATAAAATCCATGTCCAGATTACAAATAATAGGATATTTGTAAAGAGCCATCAAAGAAAATGTGCTTAGTACTTGTGGTGGATTCAAATATATACTCCAATTTAGACATGCTCTTGGTCTTGATCTGCATTCCTGCAGATGTGAACCATTGTAAACAGGGTCTTCTGAAGATGCTATTTTAGTTAAAGTAAGGCACAAATGAATATGCCTTAATCTGGATTACTAGAGTCCTTCATAAGGAGGGGAAATTCAGGCATTTGGAGAGAAAGTCACCAGGAAGAGCTAGAAGCCAGAAGTCAAAGGAACCTAGAAGAGAAAGGAAGGGCCTGATGGGAAAGCTGAGGAACCCAAAGACTGCTGGCTAGCCAAAACAATAATGACCCCAGAAGGAAGCATGAGCCAATAAATTATTATTGTTTAAGCCAAAGCCAGTGTGTGGTATTTGGGATAGCAACATAGCAAAAATCAGACAGTTTTTGATCCCAGAAGGTGGGGTGCTGCTATTTCAAATACCTAAAAATCTGGAACTGGCTTTGGAAGTAAGTAATGGGTACAAGTTGGAAGAATTTTCAGTGTTTGATAGAGAAAGCCTAGATTGCTATGAAGAGACTGTTGGTAGAAATATCGATGTTAAAGGTACTTCTGGTGAGTGAGGCTTTAGAAAGAAAAGATGAATGTGCTATGGGAACCTGGAAGAAAGCAATCCTTGTTATAAAGTAGCAGAGAACTTGACAAAATTGTGCCCTAGTGCAAGTGAAAATGGAATTTGTAAGTGATCAATGTGGATATTTAGCTGAAGAGGTTTCCAAGCTAAATGTGGAAGGTACTGCCTAGCTTCTCCTTACAGCTAATAGTAAAATGTGAGAGGAAAGGAATTAGATGAGAATTGACTTCTAAGCACAAAGGAGCCAGCAACTGATTATTTGGAAACTTGCAGCCTATCTAGATTGTGTGCTCTGAGACTATGCCAGCAGCAGTTCTTTTGGGGAACCTCCCTGAACTTTTGAGAAGTGAATACCCAGAGAACAGGACTCCACATAAGGGTTTAACTGAAAAAGCTTTTGCTAAAGAGGGTATGGTTGAATATGGATCCAGTCAAACATCTCAGAGGAAGTCAGGATTGAACTGCAGTTATCCAGGAAATATCTGTGGAAAGACCTTTGATGGTTTGGACTCCCTTGAACAGCATGCAAAGCAGACACATGGCCATTCCGGACTGTAAGGGATATAGAGGGAGAAATTGAAGGAAGAACAGCTCAAGGGAAGAACCATGAAAACGAAAGTCCAGACCCAAAATATATCAAGCCAAGACAGAGCCCACCTATATTTGTGGAAAGGGTAGATCTGGCCCTGTGATTGGAGGGGATTATGAGCAGAGCAAGACTTCCATTCCAATGCTCAGTAAGCGTGGGGCCTAGGTCCCAAAATTTTGAGGGGACATGGAAGCTGCACAATTGCTTGGAAAGGATGGGGATGCAACTCCTGGGAGACAAAGCATACATCCATGGATGATGCTTGGACCTGGAATTGAATGAGATTTGTCCTACTGGGTTGCAAACTTGTTTGGGCCCTATGAACCCTGTTTTCCTTCCAGTTTCTCCCTTCTGCAATGGGAATGGTCTATCCCATGCCTGTCCCACCATTGTATTTTGGCAGCAGAATGCTTGTTTTTTAGGTTTCACAGGTCCATTAGAAAGAGAGAAATTTTGCCCCAGGATGGACCACACCCATAGCTAATTTTGATGAGACTTTGGACTTAAAATTTTGAGTTATTACTGAAGTAACTTAATCTTTTTGAATTGGGTGATTTTAGTGTGCGATTGGGAAGAATATGTTTTTTGGGGGTCCAGAGGGTAGATGGTGATAGACTGAATTACATACCCTAATTTAGACGTGTTCTTGTGGGTATAATCCCATGGTAAACAGGATCTCTTGAAGACATTATTTAGTTAAGGTGTGGCAAAACTGTATACAGTTGAGCCCCAATCTGAATTACCAGAGTTCTTTATAAGCAATAAAAATTCATACATGGAAAGAGGAAGCCATGAGGAGAGGCTGGAAGGAATTCAACAGTATCCAGAAGAGAAAGGAAAGGACATGTGATGGGAAAGCCAAGGAACCCAAGGATTGCCGGGCACCCAGAAAGCAAATTATCCCAGAAGGAAGCATACCTTTTAGCCTTTGAAATCTTGAGTCAATAAATTTCTGTTGTTTAAGCCAAAACCAGTGTCTTATTTGTGATAGCAGCCTAGCTAACTCAATTTTACCTTTTCCTCAATTTATTCTTTACTCTAATTAATCTTAAAAGGCACAATGAATAAAGAGATACTTTAAACAGCAAGATACAAGAGAATTTTCTACCACCTCTGTTAGTACTTTAGCTATAGGCTACACATTCATACAACTCAGACTTTCCTATGTCAGTGAAAAATAGTCTTAGCTAAAACTTGGGAGGTACATGGAAGTAGCATCATTACAAGTTCCTTATCTTTGATCCTTTGCTTCTTCTGGCAAGTTATGATTTGCATCCTCATTATGTCTTCTGATATCAGAATAAACTGAAAAGCTATGTGAAAGTGTAGAGCTGCTTAGGTACCTTGATTCAATCTAATTTGTTCATGATAAGTTCTTAATATCCCAAAGAATTTTTGCTTTCTATGTAAGGATATATGGTTCAATGTAAGGATATATAGCTCGTGTTACCAATTCATTATAACTACAAACACAATAGCCAACCAGACCACTTGACATTTTAAAATGTTGTATTCCCTCAGAGAAATCTACTGGTAAAGACCAAATGTTTTCCCCCTAAGAATAATAATAAGAACAAAAACATCCAATAAAGTGGACAAAAGATATGAAAAGGCACATCACAAAAGAAGCTATACGAATGGCTGGTAAACACATGAAAAAATATTCAGCATAATCAGACATTAGAGATGAGAAAATTAAAGGAAAAAAAGATACCGCTACACATATGTAGAACGACTAAACTGATGAACTATTGATGAAGATACAGAGCAACAATAATGCTTATATCTTACTGGTGAAAATGTGAAATGGCATAACAACTTTGGAAGTTTGTCAGACTCTTAAGAAGTTAAACATACATTTACCATATCAGCTAGTGGTTCCTTTCTTAATATTTACCCAATTGTGTTAGTTAGATTCAGGTGTCAACTTGGCCAGGTGAGCATACCTAGTCTTGTTGCTGCGGACATAAGCCAATGGTACGTGAACCTCATTTGTTGCTAGTTACATCTGCAGTCGGCTAGGAGGCGTGTCTGCTGCAATGAGTGACGTTTGACTTAATTGGCTGGTGCTTAAATGAGAGAACGCAACGTAGATAAGAGAACGCAACGTAGCACAGCCTAAGCAGCTCGGCATTCCTCATCTCAGCACTTGCAGCTCAGCCCAGGCCTTTGGAGATGCAGAAAGAAGTTACCCCGGGGAAAGTTGTTGGAACCCAGGGGCCTGGAGAGAAGATGAGCAGAGACCATCCTGTGCCTTCCACGTAAGAAAGAACATCAGTGGAAAGTTAGCTGCCTTTCCTCTGAAGAACTAACAAAATAAATCCCCTTTTATTAAAAGCCAATCCGTCTCTGGTATGTTGCATTCCAGCAGCTAGCAAACTAGCACACCAATAAAAAAAGAAAACCTATGTCCATACAAGGACTTTTAAATGAATGTTCACACCAGATTAAGTCATAATAGACAAACACTGAAAATAATCCAAATGTCCAACAACAGGTAAATGGATATACAAATCATGACATATCCACATAATAAAATATTAACCAATAAAAGGAGTACAGTATTAATACATGCAACAAAAATCTTAAAAGCAGCCTGCTAGACAAAAAATAACATATAATGTGATTCAATTTATATGAAATTCTAAAAAAGCCAAAAACGAATCTATAACGCCAATAAGAACAAAGGTATCCTGGGTTGGGGTGGGGCAGAAATTGACTGCCAAGAGGAACAAGGAAACTTTGGGGAGATGATGGGAACATACGATGTGATGATAAATTTTATTTATAGCCAACCAGACCACTTGACATTTTGAAAACTAATTTACATATGGTGGTAGTTAGGTTCCGGTATCATCTTGGCCAGGTGAAGGTGCCTAGTTCTATTGCTGTGGACATGAGCCAATGGCACGTGAACCTCATCTGTTGCTGATTAAATCCGCAGTCAGCTAGGAGGCGTGCCTGCTGCAAT
>PVIY010032334.1:0-29077 GCA_004026745.1 Myrmecophaga tridactyla
ACAATGCTGAGGGCACCGCTGAGCCCACCCCTCATTCAGAAGCCGGGCCACATGCAGGGCCCTGGGGCTCTCACGGGGCTCGGGCCTGACCCCTAAGCTCTCGGAGGCTCCTGGGCGGGGGCGCAGGGGAGGGCTGGGACAGGTGGGCAGGTCGGTTCTGACTGAGCCGGACCATTGGATGTCAGGGGTGGGTTCAGGGGGCTGGACGCCTTGTAGCGAGGGCAGGTGGGGTGTGCAGCGAGGCCCACCCAGACAGAGAGGGGAGGGTGGGGGGCAGGAAGGACAGGCGACAGTCTCGGGGGAGCATGCATTGTCCTGAAGGCAGGGGTGGCAGGGGTGCAAGGAGGCAGGGGTGGCCCGAGAGGCAGTCGGAGCCAGCCCAAGGAGGGGCTGAGAGCCAGGCTGAGCTCTCCCAGGGCAATGGGGAGCCCTTGAAGAATTTTTTAAAAGCCTTTCATTCCATGTCTGCTTTTTTTTGGCATATTAAAAATAAAATAAAGCCCTGGGAGGATTCTGAGCCGGGGAGACTCATCAGGCTAGCATCGTAGAAAGATGCACCTGGCAGCAAGGGAGGAGGAGGGGCTGGAGGAGGTGGGACCGGATGCTGGTGGCAAGGAGGCAAGGGTTGCAGTCCAGCCGTGGGGCGGTCTCGGGGGTCGGGGCTGGGGGCTGGGGACCCGCGATGTGGAAGGTGGAACTGGCAGGAGAGTGACTGCCTGTGGGAGGGGGCAAGGAGGAGCCACAACAGCACAGCCAGTACGGGGTGGAGGGTGGCACCTGCTGGGACGCAGGAGGACGAGGGGGCTTCCGGCGGGACGCTGGCTCAGCTGTGGGCCCGAGGGATGAGCTGGGTCAGGGAGTGGTCAGCCAGCAGGGCCGACGTGCGAGCTCCGGTTTGTGGGGGGGCAGGGAGGGGAGGTACCAGCCCAGGTCACACAACCAGGGGTGCTTTCCACTCTAGACGCCAAGGAAGGGCCTTCCCCAGTGCCAGCCCGACCCCAAACCCAAACCTGAACCCAAACCCAGGCGAGCTCCCCAAACGCCTCGCCCGGGGCCTAGCAACCCAAGGAAAACTCCCATCAACTGGAGGTCTCAGAGCAGCTGGGTTTTATTATGAAAGCCAAGGCTGGAAAATGGCTGTTCCCACCTCCGCGACCCTCCCCCCCACCTCCAGATCTGTCGCTTTACGTCCTGTAATGGTGAAAACTAGATTTATCTTGAAAAGATTCAGAATTGTTCATGCTGAAATGAGAGGATGAGGACAAACGAAACAGGCTCAGGTGGCAGTCTCTGTGGTTGTGTCGCCGTCCCGGGCATTCCCGGGGGAGGTGGCTCGGGTGGGGGACTCGGCAGCCCCGGTTCACAGTGCTGTCCCCGAGGGTCCAGGGTCAGGACCGAAGGCCACGGAAGAGACTGAGCGGGCCCCGCACTCTACCCTGCTGAAGCTGGGCCACAGGTTGTTGTTTTTTTTTTTCTGTAAAAATGGTTAAAAAAAAAACAAAAACAAAAGAAAACCCAGCCCCCAGCACCAGCCTCCCCTGAGCAGGGCAGGAGGAGACCAGGCTCTGCTGGGCTTTGAGGTCTGAGGCATGTGGCCTCCTGGCCTGGTGTCCCCACCCCCGGAGGCAGGCGGCACCCTCGGGGAGGCCAGGCGGGCCCCGGGCCCCGCCCCCCGCGTGCAGCCTGTGGGGCTGTCCAGGGCCCCAGGAGACCTTCGAGATGGCTGTCTCCCTCCTCCTCCCCAACGCGCCGGCCTGTAGGCTGCTACACCTCAGGGACTCGGTGCAACTTTTGCTCTTTGGATTCCAAAGATCTGAGCTTCTCCCCCAGCGCGGGTGCGGCAGGCTGGAAGTGCAGGACAGGCTTGATCCGCCAGACGGTGACGCCCTCCTGGGGCTGAGGGTCAAACAGACTCACCGCGGGCTCCAGCTCAGGGCTGGTTTCCACTGAACCGGCCGGACCGGGCCGGGCCAGGGGGGCCGGGTCCGAGGCCCGCCGGGACAGGCAGGGGTCCTCCGACAGGGAGGACAGCAGGTCCTGGAGCGTGGCCTCCGCCGCCTGCTGCCGGGGGGCTGGCGGGGGTGCGGGCAGGGCGGGGGGCCCGGGCTCTGGGGTGGGCGTGGGGCGGGCTGGGCTGCAGGCCGTGCAGGAGGCCGGGGTCCGGCTGCCACCCTTCTGGGCGCGGGAGGCACCCTCGGGCGCGGTGCCGGTGCTGCCCGGCTTCGGGGGCACGTCCCCCGAGCAGAGGTCGGAGGAGACGCGGGGCCGGTGGACGTCGATGGCGGCTGTGGTGACCACACATGCGGCGGGGTCCGGGACGCCGCTGTCTGCAACAGAGCAAAGGGGGTGCGGGTCACGCGGTCCTCCCCTGCGGTGTGCAGGGCGGGGCTCGATGAGAGACTGAATATATATATAAACCGACAACGACCAGGCCACATATTAAAAACAGAATCCTGAGCCGTGACTAAGAGCCACCAGCCCGGGAAGCCGAACCACCGTCTGCAGCCACGCGTTCAGGAGAGCCACATGGCCGTCCCTACAGCCGTCGGGCCCAGGACTTGATCAGCAATGGACAACTTCCCTGATTTTTGCTCCTGCTTCCGAACAAAGCCAAGCATACTCCTCTAAGCCATCACACAGGGCGGCCCGCTGCTGGTCCGCCCACCTCCGACCCCCTGACACCCGGGTCTTCTCTCTGTCCCACCGTGACGCTTCCCCGCTCCCGCCCGCCTGCCTTTGAGTCTCTGCCGGCTGCAGGTGACGGCGGCTGACCCCCACGCTGCAGCAAGCTCAGAGGAGGTGGCCTGGGCTTGCTTTCATCTGGATGGATTTGGGTTCTTTCCGCAGAGGGTATTTCTTTGGCCGACAGCCACCACCCCTTAAGCCACAGGCAGGATTATGCTCTTCCCCTCTTGTGTGAACTCAAGTGTGGACAGTGAGAAGAAGTGGCCTGCGGCACTGCCCATAGGAGGTCATGAGTGGCTGGTGCTGTGCCCTGGCAGCCAGGGAGATTCTAGAAGAGAAGGTGGCTGCTCTGGGCCCTGGGTGCCGGATGAGGGGGACAGCACAGAGGCAGAGCCCCTGACGCCTTGTTTGATTTATTTAAACCACTGAGATTTGGGGCTTATTTCTCACTGCAGCATAGCCCAGCCCATCCTAGCTCAGAAAACCTGGCGTGCCCAGATAAGGGTTTGTACTGCACTGTCTGAGGGAGTCACTGCAAGTTTAAAGTGGGGGTGGGAGAGGGGGGTGATGGGGTCAGCTGTGCCTTCAGCAGGCTGGCTCATTTCTGAGGGGGAAGGGGCCAGAGGCCACTGCAAAAGGCCTTCAGCTGAGAAGCATCCGGGGCCAAATCACAGCGTAGTGTGGGAAAGCTCCTCGCCAGAATTGTGGGGAGAACAGACTGGGGGACAGGTCTGGGCTGGAGGCGGTGGGCTTTGAAACCAGCAGAGCGGACTAGCTTTTGAGAAGGGCGAGAGAAGAAGTAAAAGGCCTTAGATGGTAGGAAGGAAAAACATTCGAGTGCGTTACACCTGCCCCGGGACATACTATCCCAGCCCCAGCGCTGCAGTGTGCTGGGAGCGGAGGCCCCAGGCACCCTCTAACCTTGACCTCAGAGACCAAAGGGAGCCTGTCACCAGGTGGCGTGAGCCCTGGCTTCAGGGTGAGAGTGGATTTTAAGGGCTGTGAAATCCAAACTGCAAGGACTCAGACATCTGAAACAAGACATTAAAGCACCGGGTATTATTTTAAAACTTAACCTTTCCCGTAAGTCAAAACCATTAGGCGTCCTTGGGACTTTTTCAAGTTCGAGAATGAAACATCCACCAAGCAGGGGCTTGCCTGATGCCTGTTGATTTCTGCAGTCCCATAAAGCTGCCAGCTCACCCTGAAAGGTTCTCAGGGTGGGAGGCGCTGAGGTCCCTCAGAGTTCTAGATGCTTTCGGTTCCAGGCTCCCCGAGCTCCCCCCACCCACGGCACCCGGAGATGCAGCCCCTGCAGCATGCTGGGAGCCCCAGGGATTTCTGACCCTGGGCTCTGCCTGCAGTTACAGTTCCTGCCGCCAGGCGATGGGCACGCCCTGGCTTCCGAAGCTAGGGAGTTGCCCCCAGGCTCAGGTTTAGGGGCTCCAGGGGTCACATCTGGCAGGGGGCTGCGGCCGAGGTTACGGAACGTGCAGAGCCGCCCCTGGAACAATGAAGACTCACCGCTGCTGGGCCCGTTGTAGTACTGCGTGACATAGCTGTTCATGTCGTCTGTCACCGCAGCTTCTAGGAGGCAGGGCGGAGAAGAGCGAGTGACACAGCTTTCTGGGGTCCCAAGAGGTGGGGATTATGGCCGTCATGCTCCTCTCCCACATCCCCATCACCCTAAGAAGAGGCCCCGGTCCCCCCGAGGCCTCTGCATGGGCATCTGCACCAGCTGTGGACTTCAAACTTGCAGGAGTGGATGTGTGCCCGGAGCGTCCCAGCTACCCCAGGCAGCGGGCCCGACGCGGCACCGCGGGGCCAGGGTTCAGACCAAGCACCCCGTATACGACCTGGAAGGGACCCTCCCCTTGTCTGTCCTCAGTGTCCCCGACTCTAGATGAGGGGTGGGGGAACGAGCTCGTCAGGGCCTTTCCCATCTGGGTGGACTGAGTCTCTGAGTTCACCTGAGGTTCTCGAGGGCACTGGGAGCACTGCCCTCCACGCAGGGGCCTCACAAGCCCCGTGGGTGGGGACCACCAGCCTGCCGCAGGGTGCATCAGGGAGCGGCCCCCTCAGCTCGGTCCACTGAGGGCCCTGACCATCCCCACGCAGCAGAGGGATGGAGCCCCAAGGGCTGGGGAGCATGGCAGCATCTCCAGCCCCTGCACAGCTCCTGGCCCAAAAGAGATGCCCAGCAGATGATTACTGAGTGAATGAATGAATGAATGACTGGATGCATGAGAAGGGAAAAGGTCATCCAGGTCGAGGGAGATAACATGGGCTCAGCCCCTCCAAGACGTCAGCACGGTGGGACACTGAGAGAGGGATGAGGGAGAGGAGAAGCTTACGTTCAGAGTGGCCCAGGAGTGGGAGGGACAGCGGGTGACAGAAGACGCAAACGCCATCCCAAGGACCCTGGCATTGCTCCAAAGGCAGTGGGGAGTCACGGGAGGGTTGGCGCATGGTCAGGTTTGATTTGGAGAAGTCACTCCCAAGGTCGTGGGGAGAGCGGTTTGGAAGATGCCGGAAGGGAGGCAGGGAAATCAGAGACGCCGACGCTCAGGTTGGGGGGAGGCAGCCCCAGGAAGGGCGGGACGGATGGGGTCAGGTGGGTCTGGCATGGCTTGGAGAGGGACAGCGCGATGTCCCTCGGCTTGGGCCGGCAACTTGTCTGACTGCGCTGAGGGGTGCTTCCTGCAGCCTCACCAGATCGGGGGGCTGTGGAAGGTGTCGGAATCAGTGTGGTTTCACACCTCGACTCTGCTATGTATCAGCTGAGCTGCCCTTTCTGAGCCTCTGTTTGCATGTCTGTAAAATGGGGACACCTACTTCAGAGAGCTGTTCTGGAGATGAGAGATGCTAACGGGTATACAATTCCTAGGGAGGTGTCGGCTCACGAGGTCTGTCCTTCCTCTCCTGTGGAAGCTGTGGGGGCTGCTCAGCGTTGCCCCCAGAGCCTGCACCCCGTGTGCAGGTGCAGGGACTGATGTCCTCGAGGCCACCTCCCCAGGCACCCCCGAGACGGCTGCAGAAGCCTATGTGACGTGAGGCGAGAAGATGCGTGCAGCACACATGAAGCTTGGCTCTTAAAAGCTTTTTTGGCCTTCTTTGATCTTGAAATGCCTGCGGTCAGAGGTGTGTTTTGCACTAATGCTGGAGCTGAGGGCGGGGCCCCTGGCTGGCTCCCAGCCCTGCTCCCGGATCAGCCACAGAAAAGCGCCCCAGCAGCAGCCGACGGCAGCCGCGTCTCCCGCCGTTCCTAATGGATGCTGCAGACGCCGAGCAGGAGGGGCCGTGTGGCTGCTCCCAGCAAGCAGTGCGAGACCCAGGGCCCTGGGGTCTCGGGCCGCCCCAGCAGGTCCTGGCCACCGATCTCGGGTTTATCCTGAGGCTAAAGGTGTCCACACATCCTTTATCCCAAGGGGGCCACGGGCAGGAGAAGCAAACCCAGACCCTGGGCCCTCATCACCGGTGCTGCCCCCGACCTGACGTGGGAGCTCAAGCAGGTCACAGGCCCTCTCTGGACCTCGGTTTCTTCCTCGACACAAACCTTTCCACTTTCAGGGCTTCACTCGGGGCTTCAGGATGGGAAAGACGGGGGCGGAGAGAGTCGGCGTTCAGTGTCTGCTCCGCAAAGCTCAGCCCTTTCCAAGCCCACCTCCTTCAATCCTCACCAGCCCTGCAGGGCTGGGATGGTTTAATGGGCCCGTCCTTCCTTCCTGAGGTCTGCTGTGATCTGACGGGTCCCCTAATGCCCCTAACGCCCCAAGTTGCTTAGCAAGCGCGCTCCTCCACCGGCTCATGTGCAGCTTGGCCAACATGGAGCTCAGGCCTTCCCGGAGGGAGCTGGGTGCCCCCCCCCCCCCCCCCCCATCTGGGTGACAGAGGTTTTAGCCCCAGAGGACTCTGTTATCCTGGGTAGATGCCAGCTTGTCGGTTTCAACGCAGAGGCCTCCTGGGAGCCTTCTGAACCCGGGTTCGGGCCGGTTCGGTTCTGGATCTCTCTGCAGGACCGTGCCGCTGTCCCCATCTCCATCCAAGCTAGGGATGAAAACCAGCCTAGGCCAAGCCATCTCCAGCTTTTGGCCACGTGTCCTGCTCCGGCCGTGTCTGGCCCGCTGTCCAGGGACACTCAGCGCGTCCGAAACAGGACTCAGCCTCCAGCTCCCCCACCGGCATCTCCTCCTCCTGCGTCTCCCCACCTTGGGGAGCGGGTCCCCTGCCCCCGGGCCGGGGCGTGGCACCTGCCCCCGGGCCGGGACGTGGCACCTGCTCTCTCCTCACCCACAGCCAGACGCCCAGCATGCCTGTGACCTGCGGGGTGACCCCAATGCCCTCTGTCATCACCGTGCCCCGCAGGCCGGCCTGGGGTCACACGTCTCGGTGCTGCTGCAGGTTGAATTGTGTCCCCCTGAAAGTCACGGTCAAAGTGTGAACCCCCGCTACCTGCGAACGTGGCGTTCCCTGGAAACGGGGTGTCCGCAGAGGTTCTTAAGGTCTGGTGAGTTATACTGGACCGGGGTGGGTCCCAAATCCAGTAGGACGGGGGCCCTTGTAAGAGGCAGTGTGGACGCAGAGACACAGGCGCACAATGACAGTCTGCCAGGGAGCAGCCGGGACTGACAGCGTCCTCCAGAAGCCGGGAGAGGCAGGGAAGGGGTCTCTCCTAGAGCCTCTGGAGGGAGACCGGCCCCGGTAACACTTTGCTTTTCCACCCGAAAATCAGGCCTCCAGATTTAGTGCTTTTAAGCCACCATATGTGCAAGTTTGCTCCAGTGGCCACAGGAAACCATACATTGTCTCCCTTGGACTATGGCCTCCTACCAGGATGAGCCTGTGGCTTTAAGGGATGGGATGGCTGGCTCCATGGGTGTGCCTGGCCGGTCTGTGTTTGCTCCCCCTGCCCCAGAGGTTTGTTTTGAGTCAAAGGACCGAGGGAGCCCCCTGGACCCACAGGAACCAACCTACGGGCTGGCTGAGTTGTGCAGACCCCTGGAGAGCCAGAAGAGAAAGGTGGGTCCAAACACAGACACCTGATCTAGAAGTTGAGCCCAGCTCGGTCGCACACCCGCTGTGTGGTCTCAGGCAAATCCCTTGACCACTCTGAGCCTTGGCTCTCTCATCTGTAAAATGGGGACCACAAACCCCTAGGTGGCCGGGAGCTGTGAAGAGTCCACAAGATGATGAGGGTTAAGTCTGGCCTGGGCAGGCCTTCGGGTACTGTGAGTTCTGTCTCTCACGAATTTGATCCCCAGCTGGCGGCATTTCCTGCCAGCCCGGGTCTCGGGTGGCTTCTGGGGCAGTTGTCGCAGCTGCTCCCTGCCGCCCGCCCGGTGCCTTTCTTCCCTGGGTGTGAGCGCCTTACTAATCCTACTAAAGCCCTGTCGAGTGCGGCAGTGGCAACGTTCATTATGTGGGATTTGCCCCTTCAGTGGAGGTCCTGACCAGCCCAGTAAGTCGGAGGCAGGGCGGGCGGGCAGTGAGTCAGTCCAGCTGGCTTCCTGGAGGCGGTGGGGATGGGCCAGGCTGCTGGGCGCTGCCAGCCCTGGCTCGGGGGTGGCGCTCCCTCTCCCAGCTCCCAACCTGCCACTCCTCTGCTCTGCAGCCACTATTTTCTGAGCACCTACTGGGTTCTAGACATGAGAGCTGTGCATACAGTTGAACACACCCGATCCTTCTCTGTTAAGATATGCTGCTGTTCCGATCCTCATTTGGAAAAAAACTGGGGCTCAGAGATAGGACCAGCCCAATGCACAACAAAAATGCAGGGCCCACGTGTTTAAAAACTATTAAGAATCTCAACCAAGCATGGGATCCCGTGTGACCACGCCATAGCACGGCCACGAAGTCTGCCCTGCTCAGAGAGGTTAAGTAACTTGCTCAAGGATGCACTGTGATCCAAACCCAGACCTGAGCCCCAACCTGGGCACTGCCTCTCCCCTCTGACCTGTTGGGAGCCTCAAGCGCCACTTTGTACGAGGCCCCCAGGCTTAGTCCTGTGGCCCTGGGGCTACAGGGGTCCCCACTGTCCCCCATCAGGGGACAGACATCTGGAGGCCGGCGGTGGGCTAGGAAACCCGACTTGCCCCCCACGGCCTTGCAGACCCTCTCTTCTCTCAAGGGCAAATACCGATGCCAGCTCAGCTCCTTCCCCCACGGCTTTCGAGCAGTGGGAAGGGCCGGGGGTCCTGGCCTGGTGCACCCTTGCGGGGCTTCACCGGGAGGCTGGTGCAGCGAAGGGGCACGCCAGGGTCCGCCGTGATATATGGTGAAAACCGTGGTGCTCCCACCAGGGCCTGTAATTCATAAGTTATGGGCGAGCTGCAAGACTAATAAATTTGGGAGGGAAGTATTAATGGCTACACAGGGGCAACCGTGAACTTGGCAGGCCCCGAAGCCTGGAACTTTGCAGCCTGGGTTTTAAAAATGATTTGTGCTGAAGCAAGTCTAAACAGAAGCTGCTCGGCATTAGTCTGTCTGTGACCTGTTGGCAGCTGCTGAGACTGCAGGAGCCGCTTTCTCCCCATTGGGTGGGGGCTGGCACCCCCGCCTCGGGCTGCCCTCCCGCAGGAGGGGCTGTCACCCCTCCCGAGGCCGCCGTGACTCATCCGCCGGTGGCTGCAGGTGAGTCCTGGGGCTGTGTGATCTACTGGGTACCCCAGTGGGCCCCGTGGCCTGGAAGTCACAGTGGGCACCAAAGGCTGCCCCTTTTTCCATCTCCAGAGTGGCCCAGGGTGGCCCTGGCTTGTCTTGGCCATAATTTCTAGTGTCATGGAAATCCCTCCCTGGACACAGCTCCTGGTCAAACAGAGGTTGTCAGGGGGATGCCCTGTTTCCCTGGACTCCCCACGGCTGTGAATTATGAGCATGCAGTCCCCTTACTAGCACCCAGGCTCTGCCCGCTGCCCCGCAGGTGCTGATTTGGGCCCTGGCGGCTCTGGGCAGCAGCTGGACAAGGACGAACAGAGGGACGCCCAGGTGCAGGATGGGTGAGACATCCCAGGGGGTGTTGCTGATGAGATGAAAGAGAGTGGGGTGGAATTCCTGGCTGCACGGGAGGGGATGTTGGCATCTCTAGGGAGGGCTGGGCCTGCCCTGCTCAGACAGCCCCTTGGTTTCCAGGAGGGTGAGTGGGGTCAGTGCAGACCCCATGACACCCTGGCTGGAGACCCATGGCCGCCAATCTACCCCAGGTGAGTGGTGGGTCTGACCCGGCTTTCTCCTCCTGCCCTGCCACGCCCCCACCTCTTAGAAGTTGCCAGCTGTGGGGGTGGCCTAGGGCGAGGGGCAGGGACTGGGAAAGCTTCACTGCACTCCTAGGAGGAAAGGGATTGTTTTAAAGATGTGGTCTGTGGACCCAAACGCAGCATCCGTGTCCAGGGTCTGCAGTCACTGGCTGAGGGGCAACAGCGACTCCGCTGACATCTCAAGAACCAACCACCCCGATGAGGGAGGGTGGGGAGAGGCGGGCAGGCCCGGCGGCCCCAGGAACTGCATGTGGATGCTCAGAGACGTCAGAGACTCGGAACTAAAAGGTGCATTAGCCCACTGGAGCGGAGAGCAAAGATGGGGTGGAAAGAGATGAGGCCGGGCAGGCAGCCAGGGACAGAGTCCTCCAGGGTCAATCGAAGGAGCTGAGGCTTTGAGTCCGGGGATCACTAGAAAGCTTTTGGGAAGATTGCTGGGTGGTGGGTGGAGGGTCCCTCTGGGGACTGGGCAAGGCCGACCCCGCGTGACCCTGGTCCAGAGCCAACGACGGAGGAACGATGGAGGTGAAGAAGGGGATTGTCTCAAGCCGTGCTTAGGATGTTGAAGCCCCAGGACGGGTTGTAGGAACAGGTGACATCCCTGGGGCAGAAACACTAAAGGCCCGAGGCCTCGCCGGCCAGTCACTGAAAGGACGGTCCAGCTTGGAAGGCCACACTAGACCTGTGCACAAACTGTGTGGCCAGGTGGGGGGAGGTGGGTGCCACAGGGCTTAGCCCAGCTCAGTCCAAGCCAGAACTTTCCTGAGGGCAGTGGCCACTGGATGGGATGGGCCACCCCGCGGGGAACCGAGCTTAGAGAGAGGGGAAGCCAAGGCTGCAACGGCCCGGTGGCTGGAAGTATACAGCGTAACCATACAGCAGCTGAGGGGTTGGGCCCGTAGGGGGTCTCTCCAGCCCCCAAATTATATGGTTCTAAAATCTCAAGGTCTTTAAAAAGAAAACAGTAACCACCCTACGCCCTCAAACCTGTATGCGGAAGCCTATGGAGCTTCCGCATTCCATCAGCTGCTCTCACTTCCCAGGAGGCAGCAGAGCTGGAGTGCAAACCCATTTTACAGATGGGAACATGGCAGCCTCACGTCATCAAGCTGCAAGCTGGGGATGTGGCAGGGCCTGGAGTTCGGGCCACTTGCCTCCCCAAACTGCCCATCCCTGGATGGCTTGGTCCTTGCTGCCCTGGAAAGGGGGACCGGGCACAGCAAGGTGAAGCATTCTTGGGTCAAGTAGGGAATCGGTGGCCTGGGTTCTGTGCGGCCCCAGCCATTCTCTTAACCTCTCTGAGTCTGAGTTTCCTTCCACATATGAGAAAAAGGAAGCGTGAGGATGAGCTGCCCTCCTTCTCCCCCTACCCCACCCCCACTCCAACAACTCTGCAGGAAAGCTCAGCACTGCCCCCGTTTGGCAAGACCTAGGCCCAGAAAGGTTGGCCACCCCATGCAGGGCCACACAGCCGGCGACAGCTGAAAGAGCAGGATTTGCATCTAGACCCCTGTCCCTTCCACAGCAAGCCCTGCCCTGGTGATGGCCGGGTCCCCATGGCCCCTGACAACACCGGCTGCAGCTCGTGGTCCGGGCCCTGGTGGCCCGGCAGCCGGGTTCGAGTGTTGGCTCCGCCATTCCTTAGCCATGTGGCCTTGCACGACTCTCCTGGGCCTCAGCTTCAGCACCCACGAACGAGGCAAAGTCACACCTTCACGCTTGCACTGAGGACGGGAGCCAGAGAGCGTGCAAAGCCCTCCGCCCAAAGGTGTGAGACCGATCCAAGCCACCCAGATTCTTTGCAATAAGGGTCCGAGCAGCTCGATGGGGCCCTCCTGGGGGTGGGGGTGCGCAGTGATCTGAGGGTGCCCTCCCCACCCCCATCACGGGAGCCATGTCACCCTCGACGGAGCTGAGTCTGTGCAGAGGTGCTGGGGGCACGGGGCGCGGGGAGACCCCGGGGACTGGGGGGGAGCTGGCGGAGAGGGCGGGGTGGGGGCGGGCTCACCTTGGGAGGGCCGCAGCTCCTCCAGCACGCTCTGCGCCGCCGTCTCCTCGTCCCACGCGCCGGCCTCCACCACCTGGTAGCGGCCGCGGGGCTGCCTGAGCGCGCGCGGGCCCCGCAGCGCCGCCTCCCGCTCGGCCGCCAGGTCCAGGTCCTGCTGCGCCAGGTGCGCGCGGAGCTGCCGGATCTCAAACTGCAAGAGGGAGACGGGCCGTGGGGGCGCCCGCGGGCAGGGGCTGCAGGCCGGGGTCCGGGCGCTCCGGGGCGCAGGGGGCAAGAGGAGCCCGGCCGGGTGGGGCCTTCCCGAGAAATCGCTAGCACCTCCCGTTGGTGGGGCCCTTCCCAGGTCATCAGGTGGGCACCGGGGTGTCGCGTCACCTGGAGCCTCGCCCCGCTGTGAGGACGCGATGGCCCGAGAGGAGACGCGTGGCAGGCCCAGGCTTGGCCCCCGTGGCCTGCTCAGGTGGGTGACACCAGCGGGTGCTTGCCACGGGGGACGCCTTGCTCGGGGCTCTCGTGCTGAGAAGCAGTGGGAGGGAGAAACACCTTGACACCCAGGGCCGGGGGCTCGGGAGCGCGCCCTGGCTCCCGGGGCGCGTGGGTCTGTGTCCACTGGTCCGTTTGTCTTCCAGCCACACCCGCTTCCCCTCTCCCGCGAGGTGTTCCCAGGGATGGTGACGGCTCCCAGTCACACTGGCCTTGGTCTTATACCCACCCTGCTGGCCCTGAGGCTGTGGGCAAGTCCTTTACTCCCCGAGCCTCAGTTTTCTTATCTGTAAATGGGGTTTTTCACCTCAGAGATCTTTGAAGGTTTGGGGACTTCATAAAGGCTTTGTTAAAAACAACAAACAAACAAAAAACCTGCCCCCAGTGTTGGTTTTGGTTTCTCTTTTGTCCGGGAAAGCGCCTAGATGCCCTTTGCGTCTGTAGTCTGGGAGCGTCCCTGTCCCTGGACAGGCCGGCCTGCGGAAGGGCTGGGTCGGAGACTGAAGCTGCTGGAAGGAGTGCCTGTGCTGCCACCTAGTGTTCCAAGGACACACTGCAGCACCTGTGCCCAAGCTCGGGGTGCAACCCCCAAGGGACTGAGGCTCAGTTGGGGGGTGTCAGTGAGGTTCAAGAGGCCCCCGTCCTGATCTCCAGCCCGGACCCCGCCTGGAACGTCGGACTTGCCCCTTCGCTTGCCCAGGACAGCGCCTCGCGGTCGGCTCACAGGAGCCCCAACTTGGCCTGGGCAAAATCGGACTCTTCACCATCTCCCCAAACCTGCTTCTCCCATGTTTTCACCTCATTTTAGCTAGAACCCCAACTCTAAGCAACTCCCTTCCTTCTTCCCTCTCCCTCACCGCAACATCCAATCTGCCACCAAGCCCAGCCCCACCTCCAAAATATATCCCTGCCTCCTTCCCTTCCGTCTCCACTGCCAGCAACCCTAGGACAGGAAAACCATCATTTTCCTGCAGGAGCCAGAGGGATTTTTCTCAAATCTAAAGCACATGGTGTCACTCCCACCCCCCTGTCCATACACCTTACTGGCTTGCCACCTTACTTAGAAGAAACCCCAAACTTCTTATCCTTGGCTTACAAAGCTGCTGTATCATCCGGCCCTGCCTGCATCCCATCTCCTCCTCTCACTCCCCCAACGCTTTGGACCTTCTCGCTGCTAAGTAAACAAGTGTGGGTCTCAGGGCCACTTCGCCAGTTGCTTCAGCTCCTAGAACACGTGGCCGGCTCCCCCTCAGCTCCCCCTCCCCGACCCCCACCTGGCAGCCACCCAGGCACTAAGTCACATCAGCCTGTTGGAATTCTCTGCATAGCATTTTACCACCTTGTGACATTTTTCCTTATTTATTTTAATGTTTAACTATTTTCATCTTTGTGGAAGTAAGGCCTGCACACAACTAAAAACATATCTTGACACTAGAATGACTGGGCAGCAAACTGGCATTGGGCAGCTTCCAAATATCCATGGCTACACATTTTGCTTCTGAGGCCACTCAGTTTTTCTAGAGAATTCTCCAAGCCTCCTGCCTGGGAATATACCTCTGGCTGCCTTCATGCTGGGAGAAGGCAGAGGAAAGGGGCAGGCAGTCCCACTGGTGGGGTCAGGGCTTTTGCTTAATCGTATGCCGTTTCCCCAGACCTGTGCCTAACTCAGAGCCTGCCTGCTGGGTCCTCTGGATCAATTTCTGCAGAGAATAAACCCTCCTGATTCTTGTGGGGTGGGGAAGCGTCATCTCCTAGTTATACAGGCTTTGGAAGGAGGTCTAGGGGTCTAACTGTCCCGTGGGCACACCTTCAGCCAACCTCCCTCCCCCACCCCCACCACACTCCTTCCAACTTCACACCTTACCCCCTGCCTCCCAGACTCTCAGAGATTCTGGAGAAGAATTAGCCCATTTCTCACTGGCCCCTCCTAGGTTATTAGTTCTCCAATCTGCTGTTTTTCTTGTCTGCTCTCCATTTCCCCCCAAACCACTGAAATCTCCTATTCTCTTTGTCCTGCTAGGTTCTCTTAATTCTTACATGCTAATGTATTTCTCTTTACTGTCATTTTAGTGGGGTTTGGGGAAAGAGATCAGATGAGTGTGCATGCCATTTTATTTAAGGCCTCTTTCTCCTAGTTTACGGCTCTCTCACCCCCAGTGTGTGCTGGTAAAAATTTTAAAATAACAATTTTTTTCAAGGACTCATTATTGGCTATGCTAATTTCTGTGGTGTAAATACTCCCACCATGGCTGATTTGAAGCTGCCCCACGATGTTATGCAGACTTGGAAGGAGATGTGTACTTGCTCTAGCCAGCCAGAGCTCGGCACACCACTGCCAGCCCTGTCCCCTCAATGGAATATAATCTTCACAAGAGCAGGGAACTTGTCTGTTTTGTTACCTGTACACAGGAGGCAATCAACAAATGTTGTTGGGGGAATTAGATGAATTAATAGAGCAGTCATCTTTGTCAATTCCATGGCTGTAAACAAAGCCTGACTCCAGCCACAAACTTAGTTCCAGCCTGAGCCCAAAGTGGAGGCAGAGGCTGAGCCCCACCCTGGTCATACCTGAGCCCTGACCCCAGGCTAAGACTCTGGGCCTTGGCCATCCAGCACTCAAATGTGACTGTCAACCTCAGTGAATGAGAAGGAGAGGCCGGTTCGTTACAGGGTGGCCTGCTGTGCAGGGGAAGAGGGTATGACTCAGCCCTCTGGCAGCGGGGTTCAGAGGTCATGGGGGGTGCCCATGAGGCAACCCTCCAGACCTCTGCTGGGGCTGAGAGCCCCTCCTGCCCAGGCAGATCCAAACATCCCATGGGTTCACCCAGTCCACTTTCTCCAAGGCCGCTCCCGGGGCTGGGCAGGCCGAGCTAATGGCCTCCTAGGCCACTGTGCGTGATGCATTATTGATGACTTGTAATTGATATGGAGCTGCCCAGGAGCGTCCCACTGGAATTCAGGCTAGACAGCCCGAGGTCAGTGCCTGCCCAGCCCCAAGCCCACATATGCAGACATAAGCACGTACACAGAAGCAAGATATCGGCTGAAGATATGAACTCTTAGGCCGTGGCGGTTCTCCCATAGCATTCATTCTTTCCTTACAATTACTGAGAAGTCAGACAAATCCTGATGAGGGCCATGTTAAAATTCTTTGTGTGGGTTTTGGAATGGACATGCCTCCCCCGGCTTGGAGTTAAGTCCTGGGAGGCCCCAGCGAGGGGACCTCTCTGCAAGTGTCCTCTGTGTTATGAGGCTGGCCCTGGGGTGGTCCTGGTGAGAGGCACAGCATGTGGGAAAGACAAGGGGACCAGCATGTAAAATGGGCTGGAGGGGTCATGCCAGGTAGAACCTTGCAGCCATGATAAAGTGTAAGGACATCAGTCCTTAAAGAGCCACAAGAAATCTCTGAAAACTTACACAGAAGGGTGGAGTGGTGGGGCGGGGTGATGCAGCTGAGCATTTTGAAAGGATCCTGCTGGCTTTAGAGCAGAGGAGGGGGTCAGAGTGGATATGAGAATATCAGCTGGGGTGGGGGCTACTGCAGAAGTCCAGGTGAGTGGTCACCAGAATTGAGTAGGTGCAGATAGTAGAGATGGAGACAAGAGGGAGGACAGAAGACTCATTTAGGGAATAAACAATGTGTTGGGATGCGGTGAGGGAGAGGACAATTATTATAATCTACTTACCCAGAGGCGATGGGGTGGTGTGGATGCTCTCAGCCCTCACCCTGAGAAGGAATGGCCAACTCTGCAAAGGGGAACTGCGGATGGGCTGACTGGCTTTCTTCTCTGGTCCCTGGCTGTGGCAGCGCAGGGGACTCTCAGGATGTCCTAGCTGAGGCCCTGAGAGCTTGGCTTAATATGGACACAAGTGCGTGACCCCCTCAACTGAGAGGTGTCATGGGGTCCCAGGACATCAGGACCTCATTAGTCAGATGGGGGGACTGAGACCCTGAGCTGGGAAGGGAGCTGTCTTGGACTTCACAATGCATCTGAAGCAAAGCTGGGCGCAGAACCCATGCCTCTGGCTTCCAGCTCCACAGCTCTTGTGTTAGGGGACTGGCAGCCTTACGGGCAGGAAGGAAGTGACTCAGCTCAAATATAACACAAACAGAAGACAGGGGAGCTTGCCGGTAGAGGGGGCCAGGAAGGAGCACGAGATTCCAATAGGGGAAAAGCAAGGCCTGCAGTCAGGAGCCTGGGCCCTTGGCCATCACGCCTCACTCACTCTGGCTTTGGGTAATCCCTTTTCCTTTCTTGGCCTTGCTTTTACTATGAGGCAAAGGAACTAGCTGAATTCTGAGTCAAGATGAGATCTGGGCTGGCTCTGGGACCCTCGTTGGGAGGGAATAAGATGTAAGTACCAGCTCACTCTTGGTTCTGGAGACCACCCACTGCTCCCTTTGAAATGCCCCTTTCCCAGAAAGCCAAGGCTTTAGAGAAAGTTAACATAATCCAGAGCCTCTAAAATGCATCATCAACAATGTGTAACATCCAATAAAATCCCCAGCCATGCAAATAAGCAGGAAGAAGTGATCAATTATCAAGATATAAGCAATTCGCAGAAGCTGACCTAGAGGTGATACAAATATTTGAATTAACAACAACTTCAAAATAACTGTGGTTAATTTGGTAAAGAAAATACAGAAAAAGATGGACAAATGGGATATGGCAGTTTAGCAGAGAATAAGAATCTATAAAAAGAATTAAATGAGGGGGTGCAAGGGTGGTTCAGTGGTAGAATTCTTGCCTGTCATGCAGGAGACCCGGGTTCGATTCCCAGTCCATGCACTTGCCAAAGCAAACCAAACAAACAAATGAAACACCAAACAAACAAAAAGCCAACAAATGGTGCTGTGATAAGGGGATATTCACGTGGAAAAAGAATGAAATGTGAACCCTGCCATACAGCATACCAAAAAAAAAATTAAATGAAAATTTTAGACCCTTAATATATAATATCTGAAATCGAGTATTCAGTTGTATGGGCTTAGCAGAAGACTGGACACAGCAGGAGATAGGACAGTTGAATTTGAAGATAAGCCTATAGAACATATGAAAACTTAAGAGGCAGAGAAAAAAACAAGAACAAAACAGGGTGTAAGAGAGACGTAACACATAGTCCAAATGCTAAGAATACACAACTGGAGCTCAGAAAAAGAATGAAACAAGGGGAGACATCAATTCGCAAATCCAAGAAATTCAGAGGAAATGAAGAGTCACGTCCATAGCCCCGAACTCTCCAGGGCTCACATGGGTCTTGATCTCTGGGAGAGAAAGGGCACAGTGGCTTGGATGACAAAAGGAAGCAAGCCTTCCATTGGCAAACGGGCGCAGTGTGTGTGTGTGGGTGTGTGGGTGTATGTGTGAAAAAAGGCCATCCCCAGGCTGGGGAAGAATTAAAGTACAGTCACAGGCCCCGCTTAATGCATGTATTAGGTAAGTATCTCTAATCAGATACCCTAACGGCCAGTGGGACCCACAGGGAAGCCTCAGCGTGCATTACTGGAGTGAATCAGCTTCGGTAGGGCTGGGCACCCCCAACGCACCTCTGTGCTAAGGCTCCCATCACAAGCACAATTGACACGGGCCCTGCCCTGATCAATGCCCACTTTGGCCAGAAGTTCGATGGTTCTAATGCAATAGCAATAATTTTGCTCCATCCTTTTAGTGCTCCCTGCACACACCGCCCTGCCTGCAAACCCATCTGCTGCTGGGACAGCATCCAATGTTTATTTCCATTAGTTTCACCATTGTTGGTAACAATAAAAATCAGGAGACAGTTGGAAACTAATGATTTAGGAGCAGGGTGAAGCTGAGTCCGACCTTGGCCCCTTTCCATCCACTGTGGAGATGATTGCAAGTTGGCCATAAATTTAAATTATGGCAAAAGGATAACATAAGTTATTCCTCTGATGGCTAATTTTATCAGCTAAATAGGCTTGTCATTAAAGCTATCGGCTGTTTTACAAATCGTTTCCCATGTTAAAAAAAAACACACTTTGCTTCCCATAGTGCAGACCGTGAAAAATCCAGGGGACCAAGGCCTCGGGGCTGAGCTGGGGGACTGTGGCCTCTGCAGGTAAAGAAGGGGCTCCCAAAGGAACGGGCTTCAAGCCCTCTCCCTGGACCCAGGGTCCAATCCTCATCCGCGATTCCAATTCTCATCCCCTGGACCATGGAGACTCTTCTCTGAGCTGTCTGTCCATCTTCAGAGACCGGTGATTTGTGCAGACGCATTGGCCTCCTCTCAGGGTGGGGCCCACAGATGGGGGACATGGGCCCAGGTCTCACAGTCAGGACACCGCCCCCCCCCCCCCACAGGGCTGCCATGACTCCTGCACATGGAAGAGAGGGAGGGGATGGAGTGGGGGAAGAGCAGGACGTCGCCCCCTCGCCCCTCCGCCACCCTTTACCTTCCATCAGGAAAGCCTATAGCTTGGGGTCAAGACTTTCACCTCGGTTCTTGAGGAAATGGGCCCAGGGAGCCATGCATTCATCAAGGGAGAACTTCAAGGAATGAGATGGTGCCTCTTGCTGTAGGAGAAAGAGAGGAAGGAGGTAGGAAGTGCTGGAGCCCAGCCGGTCCAATGACAAGGATGAGGAAGCCATAGCAGGTGACAGTTTTCTCTTCTTCTCGGCTTCTGGTGCCTTTAGCGACAACGGAGTGATGGAGTCCTGCCGCCGGACGGGGACAGAGGAAATGTCCCCATGTTCGGGCCTGGCCATGCAACCCCTCCGTGCACAGTTCTCCACCCTGCCTCTCACAGGTGAATGGAGGAGATGCCAAGAACTCAGAAGAGAGGGTGCCACAAGATGAGGAGAGCCTGGGGCCTGGGTGGCTGTGTGGAGCCCAGTGCTCCGTCGTGCTCCTGCTGCCCGCCACGTCAGACTAGACCACGAGTGAAAACATTTACTCTTCTCGGGTTAGGCTGCTGAGGTTTCTGGGTTTGTTTGATGCAGAATTAGTGCTCTTTACCCCCAACTAATGGTCCAAACACCCCTAGTTTTGGTGTGGGGAGAAGGACACGGGAGTCCTGGATTCCATTCCCAGAATTTCCATGAAGCACTGCAGAGCCCCGGGCAAACAAAAGCATCTCTGGGCCTCGGTCTCTTCATCAGTAAAAGGGGTTAAGAATCCCTCACCAACCAACATCCTAAGGTGGAATAAGGATCAAAATCAAATGAGCTAATTATATATACATATATTTTGCATTTACTCCAGTGGGCCAGACTTCATAGCCATGACTTGACTGTATTTAATCCTCACGACACCCATAGGATGCAAGCCTTGTGTGCTCCATTTTCCCAGTGAGAAACCCGAGGCTCGGGAATTTGGAACTTGCTCTAGTCCCTGGCGGAGCTGGGGTTTGAGCCCAGCTTGCTGGTTCCCCATGAGAAAGGACTCTCTGTGCCCCCCAAAGCTGCCCCTGCACAGGACTCGTCCTCTGGGGATGGACGGCCGGGCTGGGCCTAAGGCTGTCCTGACCTGGTGACATCCCTGGGCACTGAGCCCCAGACCCAGCACCCTCGGGTGAACGGTGCCGAGGAAGGAGAACTCAGCCTCGCTCCATCCTTTCCAGAGGACCCAGGGGAGGAGAGAAGCAGACCTGGGCAGTGTGTCAGGTCAGGTGCTAGCGTTTTGTGCTACAGGCTTAAAGGGCAAAGAGCAGGGATAACGGAAACTGCGGAATCCGGTTTGGAATTAAGCAGGCTCTTGAGCATGGCCACGCCTAACATTTCAGAAGTGGTTTTGTAAGAAGAACAGTGTATCATTACATGCCACCACAGCGTCTCAAATAGCTCTGATTTCTGAGGCAGCCAGCACAAAGAGAGAGACACAGAGTCAACACCATCTCTCCGAAGGGCAGTGACTCACAGCCCACCTCCGGAAGTCATCTGCCTTGAGTTCCAGAGACATTGGCCATCAAGAAAATTCTGGCTGGCGTCCAGAGAGCAAAAGAAAAGTGAATGGGAAAGAACTTCAAGAGCTGAAGAATTGTTGAAGTCAGGGGTCTGAGGCCATATGCTTTCATCGCAGCAAGGGGCACTGCTTCCCTCGTCCCCTCCCTGAAGGCTCCAGGCTCCCCTTTCCGGGGAGGAATCTATTAAGGATGAGTGGAGCCCAGAGACCGTGGGAATGAGAGAAGCAGCCACTCCTGTTTCCCCAGCAAGGCCAGAGGGGCAGCATGGTCCAGCAGGGAGGCGCCGGGCTGAGCTTTAAGACACCCGGTTTCCATCTTGATCTCCTAACTGCTGTGCCATGCCGGCAACGCCTCTTCTCTGAATCTCAGATTCCCCAGATGCCAAATCCAGGACAGGGCCCTCCAAGGAACCTCTCAGCTTTAAGATTCTACTGGGGACACCTTGGGTGTGGCCCGTGGTAAGGATGAGGTGGACGTGACATTCATGCTAGAAACGGGCAAACCACCTGCCACCCAAGAGTCTCCACGGGGTCACGGTGAGCAACTCAATCATTCTAGAAAAGCTCAGATGAAAGACTCGACAGTGGAGAGACGAACGCTGCCTCGGCCACGCCAACAAGGCCATAGGTCCCGTCGGGAGCCGGTCCCCTCCACACGATGTGATGTGAAGACTCCGGGGGTCTCCCTCCCCTGAGCCCTATCCCCACCGTAATCCTAAGAACATTAGGCCAACCCTCCTGGGTGGGGCTGAAGGCCAGCACGCCTCGCGACTCTCAAGACTCTCAAGGTCACCGAATACGGGGTGATTCTGAGAAACTGTCACAGCCAAGAACAAGAGACATGGCAACTACATGTAATGTAGGTGCTGGAACAGAGGAGGGAAGTTCAGTAAAAGCTGAGGAAATCTGAATAAAGTCGGTGCTTCAGTTAAGAAATTATCACTACTGGCTCATTAATTGTACCAGGTCTGTGGACGTGTGATACTAATGGAATGTTAATAATGGAGAAACCGGGGGCCAGGGTGTATGGAGTTCTGCTACGGTGCCAGTTTTTCTGTAACTCTAAAACTGTCCTAAAAAATAAATTGCATTAAAAAAAAAAAAAAGCTACGATGAGCAAAGCCTTGGCAGATGTTTATAGAGACACACCCCAAGGAGAGAGCAAGGGATATGGAGAGCGGGTGTGGCATTGAAACTGCGACTCTACACATTTCACTGGGACTCGGGCCCACTTCGGTTTTTAAGGCAGCACACGTGAACTCGCTTTGGAAACTAGTTTGTTAAATTCTGAGAATTGCAGCAGAGAGAGGCAGGGAGGCACAGAGCAGCAGTGACCTGCGGGCAAAGGGCATCTTTGAGACTGCCACGAGCCAGCTTGGCGGAGTGGGGCCTGTGCCTGCCGAGAGCTGCGCTGTGGCTTCAAAGAAAGACACGGCGGTGCAGAGCCCGAGGTCGCAGTGCGCAATGGAGGCGGGGGTCAAACTGTGCAGCGTGGTGGGCTGCGGATGATCAGTATTCTCATGGGGATTCCTGGACCTATTTCTGGCCCCGAGACGCCAGAACTGGCTGTGTGCTCTCGGGCAGGGCACCGGTCCTTGGGGAACTCTCCCGGGTTAGTGCCCATGTGGTCTCTATTAGCCAGGCTTGAGGCTAAGCAGTGTCACAACCATCCCTCAAGGTTTAGGACTATCCCCATTTTTCAGATTAGGAAAACCGAGGCTCACACAGGTCCCATCAGTGAACCACAAGGCTTTGATCCCAGGCCAGTCCCAATAGTCTAATTCTCAGCCATCCAGGTACTGCCCTCTCTCTGAGCCACTTGCTGGGGCCAGCCTGACTTTCTCTGAACGGACACTCCTTTCTTTACGGATCTCTTGCTGCCTAGTCAAGTCTCAAGTTTGGTCTCTGAATGCAGCTGGTGGTAGGGGGACCCTTTGCTCCGCCCTGCCGGGGCAGGCGCTGCCGAGTTTTGGGACAGCAGAGTCCGGGTGCCTGCGTAGAGGCCTGAGAAGGCTGCTCTGCCCGGGGCCTCCTGCCCCCTTCCAGGGCCCGTGGGGTCCCAGCCTGTCTGGCCCTTTTTTGCTGTCTTTACTAAGATGACAGGCTTCAGGTGGTTTTTAAATTAACGTGGTTTGATTCTGTTCATCTCTTTTCCAGATGTCATTACCTAGAGGGAATCTGTCTTTATTTATGGGCGCTTTCCTGTGCAGAATCCGAGAGTCTCCCTTTGGCTGTGCCCCCCGGGAAGGTGGCCCCA
Organism: Myrmecophaga tridactyla; assembly: GCA_004026745.1. Taxonomy (NCBI): domain Eukaryota; kingdom Metazoa; phylum Chordata; class Mammalia; order Pilosa; family Myrmecophagidae; genus Myrmecophaga; species Myrmecophaga tridactyla. The sequence continues at coordinate 22,610 of PVIY010032334.1, forward strand.
TGCTGGGGGAGGTGGTGCAGGGAGTGAGGGGGCGGGGGTGGGGGACTCGAACCAGGACGGCAGGAAGCCAGGACCCCAGAGGGCCCAGGACAGGGGTGACAGTGGGAACCCTGGGCTTCTCCCAGCGATGTGGTGCGTGGGGGTCAGGCGGCAGGGTCAGCATGGCCCCCCAGGGCAAGGTGGAGGCAGCTCTGGTCCCGCACCCCCCAGCCGCCAGCTGCACTAGACAGGGGACAGCGAGCTCAGCCCAGGCTCCCGCCCCTTTCTGGATCACACCTGGTCCTGCCTGCCGCCCCACCCCCCTTCCCTCCTCCCTCTGCCCCGCACCCAGACCCTCCCTCTCCCGGGTGGCTGCCTCAGCTCATGGCCCATATCCCACCCACACCAGCCCAGCCCCCAGCCATCCTCCACCGCAGCCAGAGAGATCTGCCAAAAACTCAGACCTGAGCAGATCACCCCATGCCCTCAGCACTCTGAAGTTTCCTCCTTCCTAGAGGACAAAGACCAAAGGCCCCTGGCAGCCAGGGAGGCCCCTCTCAAGCTCCGCCACATCCTCCTGCCCCCTCCTTTGTGCGCACCCATGGGGCTCGAGCTCCTGCAGCCCACCTGCAGCCCACCCCACACCGCTCGCTGTCCCCCCTGCCCTGCACTTTCTCCAAAGGCCCCCCACTCAAATGTCAGCTCCTCTGGGCACCACCCCCCAGCATGCCGTGCCCCCACCCCACCCCTGCTGAGGCCAGGGTCGATTTACAGGACTGCCAAGTTCCCCGCGGCACCCTGGGGGGGGGTTTACTTGTCCGTGGCAGTGCCCCCACCTTCAGCCCAAGGCCGGGGAACGGGCCGAGGGACTCCTGTGAGGTGCCCGCTTTGGAGCAGCACCATGTGCAAATATTCAGCCCCTGCGGAGCGCCTGGGCTGCGTGCATGCCCAGCCTGGCTCTGGGGTGCGGGGTGCAGTGAGCACGGTGGAAGGGGGACACCGCGTTCCTGGGGAGACCCGGACTTGCAGAAGGCAGCATCCGGACGAGACGGGCAGCTCTTGCTGGGAGCAGGGATGCAGGCCAGGGGCTCAGCGGGACCAGAGCTCAGTGGGGGGCTGGCGAGGGGCTCGTGTGATGGCAGCAGATGCCATCTGACCCAATCAGTGCTTGCTGTGCACCACAGGAGATGCGTGAGGCTGATGAGGTGGGAGACGGGGCGGGTGAGTCCTTGGGCCCTAGGGCTTCCCTTGAGCGTGCCTGAGCACCCCATCCTGGCAGGGACAGCAGTGGGTGCCCATCCTCACTGCACTGCAAGCCAAGGGGCTCGGCAGTCATGCAGGGTGGGCACTCCACGCCCGGCGGGCCCTGTGGGACAGAGGCAGGGCAGGCATGGCCACCTGGCTGGCAGAGCAAGGGGGCAGCGGCCCTGTCCTCTCCAACAGGCAGGAGGGGAGCAAGCAGAGAGGTGTCTGGTCAATCCACCCACACACGCTCCCACCACCTCCCACACTGCCCACCTGGTACTGGAAGCTTCCCCGCACCTGAGGCTGCACGTTTCCTGCGTGGGAACTCCTGCCGCCTGGCCCCGCGGCCGCCCCACTTCCTGAGCATTCCTGTTCCCCTCCTCCAACTCCTGTAGAAGGGGCTGTCTGATCCACTCAGCGGGGAGTGGCCATCTTGCAGCATGGACGGAAAAACCAAGGGCAGAGGGGGGCCTGACCTGGTCAGAGTCCCAGGGAGAGGCAGGCCTCTGATTCCCAGACAGCGTCCACTCCCTGACCACTTCCTGTCCCCTTGGCTCTGCTGGGCCTCACATCCCACCCCCACTGCGGGTCCTCTGGGGACCCTGAGTGGCACGTGACACATGAAGGGGCTCAGCAGTCTCCACAGATGGAACAGGCCCCCTGCCTCGGGAGCCACTTCTCCGAGTGGTTCGAATTGGGCTGGAGGCTTGGCAGGCTTGGGCCAGGAAGCTGAGTGGTCACCATGGGGCAATGACAGAAGGCTGTCCTGGGAGGCCGGGCCTGAGGCAGGCCTGCGGGTCCCCAGGGAGGAGCTGAGCTGGGGTGGGGTGGGGGCTGCCTGGCCTCTGAGGCTCCAGCAGCTTGGTCACCCCGGGGCTCTGGGCCGGCGCCCTCAGGGTCCCCAGCAGGACCTGAACAGGACGTGTTACCCCTTGCTCCTGGCAGATCTGCGTCAGTCTCTCCAGCTGCTCGTCCTGGATGACCTTGGCCTTCTCGTACTGCTGGATGACCATCTCCAGCTCCACCTTCACCGGCAGGATGTACGCTGGAAGAGACAGCCCCGTCAAGAACCCGGCAGCTGCAGGGCTCGGACAGGCAGCTGCCCCCAGCGTTCGGGCGGCAGTGGGTCTCAGGGCCCTGTAACCTGAGGATCTCGAGTCAAATGGAACACTCTACAGCTATGAAAAGGAATGAAATACTGACAAACTCCACATGGAGGGACATTGGAAACACACCGAGTGAAAGCAGCTAGTGACAAAGGACCATGTGGTGATTCTCTTTGTATGGAATATCCAGAACAGGCAGCTCTTAGGGACAGCTGATACATTCCTGGTTATTTAGGGCTGGTGGTGGGGGTGCTTGGAGGATGGAGAGTGACTGCTAAGGGGTATGAGGTTCCTTTTGGGGGTGATGAAAATGCTTTAAACTTAGACTACAGTTTTGGTTGCACAAGTCTGTGACTCTACTAAACACCTTTGAATTGTATGCTTTAAATGGGTGAATTTTATGGGATGTGAATTATATCTCAATAAAGATGTTTTACTAAAAAGGCAACTTTTTAGTTTTTATCTTCCTCCCTTCCTGCTAGCTGAAGTGTGGTTGCAATGACCGGCAATGACCTTGGTCCATGAGGCAACTCTGGAAAGTAGGTGATGCATAGCAGAACAACAAAATAGAAGAAGCCTGGCTCTTGAATAGAGAACGTACCATGTAAGCCCTGAAACAGCCTACCTGTGGACTTTCACGTGAGAGAAATATGTTCCTGTTTCAAGTCACAGCTATTTTGGACCTCTGTTACAGATGACCCTATTTATAAATGACACTGAGACTCAGAGGAGAAAGCCTGGCCTCTGTGGCCTGAGGGCCCAACATCTCCCAGCCAAGGGCAGTCCCATGTACCTCTCTCTTGGGTAATTCCATGGACGTAGCAGCCCCAGGTTCCTTGGAAGTCTCAGTATCCTGACCTTAACCTGGCCTCTGCCCTTTGCCTTCTCCCCGTGCCTCTCAGAACTCAGCCCCTTCTGCCCTCCTCTGAAACCTCGGTCACAGGCTTCTCTTTCCACATTCTCCTCTAGTCCTCCACGTCTCTGCTCTCCAGTCCCCTTCCCACCCACAGCCTCCCAGCATCCAGCTATTCTCTGGCTGCTGCAGAGATCAGGATTTTCCTATTTGCTTCCAGATTCAAGGGCAGCCCATGTGTCCCTGAAATCTGGCCTCAGAGGCTGCCCCAAGCTGCCGCTGCTTCCTTGGATCTCGGATCGCAACCAGGGCGAGAACAGCTAATCAGCAACCAGCCAAGAACCCAGCTCCTCTCCCCCATGAGGCTTCCAGTGGCACAGCCCTGCCGGATGAGTCAGGAAATAGGAGGAACTGCTGCGAGACCCTTCACGGGGTGGGGGTGCGGGCGTGTGAGGGCCTCCAGCGGGCCAGAGCTGCAGCCAGGGCCCGAGGGCACAGTTCCCACCCCAGGGAGGAGCAGCCATTCCTGAGGCCAGACCCACGAACAGGGAACAGCTGAAAGAGCGGGTGGGGATTTGCCATGTGACCCTCATCCCTCTTGGCCTCAGTTTCCCCGTTTGTCAGATGAGGGGTGGGGACTAGCTGATCTCCCAGAGCCTTTCCCAGCTTGGACATTCCAAAGTCGGACCATCGGCATTCTGGCTGGATGCAGACTCTGCATGGTGGCTCCCTGACAAGGCCGCGGGGGGGACACAGGCCCAAACCTCTCAGTGTGCAGAGTGGCATGCGGGGTGGGGGGCGAGGCAGAGGGGGCCCAGCCGAGGGCCTGAGACTCTGGAGCCCATCCTCCCTGCCACAGGCTGGGTGTATTTTCATGGCCCCAGTTTCCATCATTTGTGATCAAAATTCAGGGCTGAAAAGACCTTAAAAGCCTGTTCCAGTGGTTTTAAAACTGTGCTCTAGAAGGCCTGTAGTTCCTTAGAGGTGACTCGGCCAAAGCAGCTGCACTTTTTTTTTAATGAAAAATGTTCCAAAATGTACAATCACTCTATAAGTACCAAGCAGCAACTCCTTTTTTCTCTAAAAGCAGCTCCACTTTTAAATCTATTTCACATACTGGGCATCTGCATAAGATTTTGTAGAAGAAAGAGGTCTACTGCTTAAAAAAAAGAGCAAGAGAGAGAGAGGTTTGGGAATCACCCGTGTCCGTGGCTCCCCGCTATGGCCGGCCCCTCCCCGTGGCCCCCTGGCCTGTGGCCCCTTCACTCCAGGAGGCAGCCCCGCTCTGGGGGAGGTGGCCGGTCGTGGGGGGTGGCCCTGCATTGAGTCCTTCTGGGGTTTCCGAGGCGGGCCTCCTCCCTGCTCGCAGGGGGCCATGGATTTTCTCTGGAGCCCAGAGACTCAGTTTCGGTGCCCCCCCCCCTCCTGTTTGTCCCTGTCTCTAGGGCACCCCATCCCAGGAGCCCCCAGCATTCCTCAGGGATGAAGTTTTCACAGCTCTCCCCACCTCTTCCTCTAGGGGACACACCCTGGCCCGCCTCTCCCTGCTGGAAATACATGAGCCCCCCCACCCCCAGGCTGGGCCCCGACTTTCTGGGTAAAGACAGCTCTGTTGGGGGAGGGGATTGTCACTGGCAGGTGGGCATCAGACACCAGCGCTGGGAAGAGCGGGTCTCCCCGAGGCGTGCGGGGGCCGCCCTAAGCCCCCCCACGAGGGGCGCCCCATGCCGCCCGGGGCTGCGTCGGGGGGCACGAGGGGCCCCCAAGTGGACAGCGGGGCTCTCAGGAGCCTGTCGGTGACGTCCGAGGGGGTGGGAGGGGGCGGTCCTCTCTATGGTGAGGGTCCCAGGTGCTGGCCGGGCCATCGGCCCCCACCCCGCAGCTCCCCCCCTCGGTTGGCGGCTCCCGTTTGCCCCGCCGCCCGCCCACTCACCGTCGATGACCCGCTTCACCCTCCAGATCCGGAGCATGATGATGAGGCTGATGGCGTCCCAGGGGCTCCGGGGCCCATTGGCCACGGTGGACGCCACCATCGGTGCCAGGGACAGGATGATCACGGCCCCATCAAACACCTGCGGGAGGGGGCGCGCTCGGGAGCCCGGTGCTGACCCGGGCACCCCCCCAGGCCCGTCGGCAGGTCACCCCAGGCCTGGTGGCCCCTCCCGCTCCCCCAGGACCCCCGGGGCCTGCCCCACCCCTGGGAGTGCTCCTGAGCCCTCGCCTTTTTCCCCGAGCACCAGAGCCCTGATGGCTCCGTTTCCCGGGTCTCGGCCCTTGCTGGGCTGGGGGCTGTGTCCTGTGTCCCAGGCCCTGGCCGGGTACCGAGCTGGACCGGGCCAGAGGGAGGAGCTGGACCTCTGACCGGGGAGGGGGGCTGCGGGCAGGCCGAGGGGGCTCCTTCCTCTCGGGCAGCAGAGGCCCAGCACCTGCGTCTCTAGCCAGTGTGCACTGGGGCAGGGCTAGGAGAGGAGGCCCCCAGCTCTCTGCCCGTCCAGACTGGCCTTGGCCTGAGCCTTTGGTGGGCCAGGACACTGCACTCACTCCACTCCCAGCACTGCACCCAGATACAGAAAAGCCAAAGAGTGGACGGGACCAGGAGGGAGGGTGGATGGCAGGGACCGGCCCCCTGGCCTGTGTGCCCAGAGCCCCTGGTGGCCACCAGGTGCCCGCTGGGGAGGGGCCCGGCCATCACGGGGAGGCTCCTTGGTAGAAGGCAGGCCCGTCCCTTCCCCGCCCCCCCGCCTGGACACGAAGCAGGACAGCTTGGCTGCAAAACCCTCTGCAGAAACCTAGGCCCAGAAGCGCTTTCCCCGTTGCCTGCTCAGCCCTCTGACCCCGAGGGCAGGTATTCCAAACTGATTCAAGGACAACTTTAAAAATGTTTCCTAACTTCAAAGGAGCTTTTTTTTTTACAGCCTCCTTTTGCTGGAAACTTTCTTAAATTCACCCCCCCCATCCCCCACAGCTGAAGCAACTCCCCGGGGAAGGAGAGGGTGGTTTTGAGGCCCACAGCCCTGGGGATGGCTGAGATGGTGGAAATTCCTGGGTCTTTACCTCTATTTTGTTCTCGATGTAATCCCAGACCCCGAGGATCACCACCCGCAGGACAGTCTGCGCAGAGGAAGCCAGAAGGGGGGTCACGGTTACTGCAGTTACTGCTCCAATCCAGCCCCCAACCCCTCCAAGCCCCAGGTGGAGAAGATTCTGGAGCTCAGACTGGGAAGCTCTGCTTCCTTGTTCATTAACGGGAAAGCCTTCACCACCCCTAAGCACCTCTCAGCCCTC
>PVIY010032335.1:0-29080 GCA_004026745.1 Myrmecophaga tridactyla
GGCCTCCTACCAGGGGGAAGGAGTCACCTGCATCAGTTTTCCCTGAGGGTGAGACCCGGCAGGTTGAAAGACTTTCCTGTGAAGTCTCTGGGCTCTGTTTTTCTTATCCTGCCCAGTAGGTGGCGCTTGTCTGCCTGCGGGTCCCACCAGCAAAAGATGTCGTGTCTCCTTTAACTTTGGAAGGCTCTCCCTGCTGGGGTCATGGTCGAGACAGAGGAGAGGTTGTAGGCTGGTTTTAATGGCTTCAATTTGCCAAGCCTTGGGGTCTGAGTTCCTTGAGAGAGGGATTCCACCTAAGTTGGGCTTCACCCCTCCCCTGGGGAAGGCTTAGGTGGGAGACAGCCCTGAAAGCAGTCTGTTTCTGCCTATGCGTGGGGCAGTTGCAGCCCGAGAAGTCCCGCCGCTGAATCTAGAGGCTGCCAAGTCTCCGTAGAAACAGCCACGAAAACCCCCGTTTTGTCCCCTTTCCTCTTTTTCGGTTAGCCCAATAAGCGACTTCTGACTTGTCCGGTTTCGCGTGAGCTGGGGGCCTATTTTTGGTAATCAGAATTTGTTTATTAATGCTGCAATTGGCACTTGGTTGGACTCAGTCCCCGCTACTGTAAGTCTCTTTCCTTTCCCTCTGAGAAGCCGCCTATGGGGGAGGGGCGCCGGGCGCCGGCTGCGGCTTTGGGGAACTCACAGATCCGAAGAGTTTCCGTCGGTCCAGCTGCTCCAGACGTGGGCGCGCTGTGTGTTCGGTCACTATCGTGGTTCCGGGAGCTGTTCTGTACTGTTTCTGGTTATCTAGTAGTTGTTCTGGAGGACGAACTAAAACGCGCACATTGCTAAGCCGCCATCTTGGCCCCTCCTTAGCAACCACTCTTCATTTCAGTTACTTTTAAAAATACCTAGATTTCCTATTTGATTTTTATTAGTCTCTCTTTTTCTTTTCATTTGTTTTTGATGTGTTTTTTTGCCTTTGATCATTTTAAACATTTTTTATGCCAAACAAGAAGTCTATTCTAGTGATCATTAACAATGGTAGTGTTGTGTAGAAAATTCTGTTTATATACATACCATTATTTGAAACGGTACCTTGAGAATTTTCATTTCTTTGATATGTTCTTTCAGAACATTTAAAGGGCCACTTTTCTTTTACTTTGGCGTACCTTACTTTGGACAATCTTTTTTTAGCTACCTAATTTCTGTTTTCTGTCTGCCATATTTGAATGCTCATGTGTTTTTCCTCTTTTGGGATTTTGTGTTTGAAGGGTATACTTCTTTCCATTGTATAATTTTTTTATTAGCAAGTAGTTTGCGGGACATTGTTGACATTCATTTTCATAAAGTGTTTTAAAAGTATTGACCTAAATTTCACAGTTGTTCTTTTTTTCCCTCTACGTAATTGTAAGTTTTTCAGAGTTCTGTTTTCTGTAGTACAGAATGAACAGAAGGGTATCAATAATCAGAATATTCTAAACCAAATATTCAGTTTGTTGTTAATGATGGGCGTGGCATGGCGGTTCACAACAGATTGCACCCCTAAATGTATGCAATTAACTGGCAGTTATGAAAAAGCTTCTATGGTATTATAAAATGTGGAAAACTGTTTATGTGGAGATTATATAAAATTTAACATATGTACAAAGGAGGCTAAATTCAGATACTGTCACTGATAGAGTTGTTATGAGATAAATGTCCATTGTATATCTAAGTGTAACTATTTTTATTTTAAAATTATGAGTGTTTCTACTATATTAGATTATGTTAAAACAAATATAAACTTCTTCAGGTCCAGTCATCAGTGGCTGTTGGAACCCCAGATTATATATCTCCTGAAATCCTTCAAGCCATGGAAGATGGAAAAGGCAGATATGGACCTGAGTGTGACTGGTGGTCTTTGGGGGTCTGTATGTATGAAATGCTATATGGAGAAACACCATTTTATGCAGAATCTCTGGTGGAGACATATGGAAAAATTATGAATCACAAAGTTAGTATATTTTATTTTTTTCAAAGTAATGCTGAAAGTATATATAATAAATTTAAAATAATGTGAATAAAAATAGAAAATTTTTTTGTAAAAGTAACAAAAGTCCACATTTCTGTGGAATCTAACAAAATCAAAATCCATCGATTATTACATAAAATAATTAGTTTTAGCTTTCTTGTGCAATTTTCAGAGATGCTAATAAGTTGAAAATTGAGAAGTCTCTCCAGGAGAATAATAAAGAAAGGTTATAAGCAGACATTTATAAATATATTACTTATAATAATGCATGTAAAAAAGTTCTTAACCTTTGTAATAATAAGCAAAATGCAAATTAAAATACGAATGAGATACCCTTTTTTCCCTTTCAAATTGGCAAAGATTAAAAGAAAGCTTGTACTCAGAGCGGAAAAAAAGCATTGAGATGGACATTCATAGATGTTGCTAATCAAGTATATTGGTCTATCCTTTTTGTCAAGAATTTTACAAGTATTAGAACTTTTGATTGAGGAACTTTGTTTCTGGGTATCCTTGACCAAAAATCTTTATTTTCCTATTCTCATATTATTTGTGATTACAAAACATTGGAAAAAATCCAAATGAACATCAGGAAAGGATTAAAGAAAGCTTTAATCTGCTTGTTACCAAGTAAAATAGGAATGGATTGTCCATAATGAAAATGGGAAAAGTTTTTATTGATCAGTCTCAGAAGATTGTGAGCGATCATAAACTGCAGTGTGAATAGGAATATCCCACAAAGAGAACGGAAATCTGTTCTTTCTTTCTTGTTTTCTGGTGATGCAGTTATGGCTAGTTGCTTCATATATATAGAAAACAATTATATAGTGTATTATAAATGCTTTTCTACCTGGCTATAAAGGTAGTGCTCCAAATTGTTTCAAAGAGTTGAAAGAGAGAGATTAGCTGAAGAGTTGTAAGTAGCATGTATAACATTTCAGAAAGAAATCATTGTAGTGTAATATAGTAGTTAAGACTCTAGATTGTGAAGTCCTGCAGCTTCAATTCAAATCCCAGCTCTACCACATAACTAGTTTTGTGACTTTTGCAAATTATTTGAATTTACTCAACCTTTGTTTCCACTTTAGGATAATAGTAGAAACCATCTTAGAGGATTGCTGTGTGGGGAAGAAATGGGTTAAAATAAATAAAGCACTTTCAGTAGTATCATATACATATTAAAGTATCAAAAGTGGTAATTTTATTATCATTTATTCATTAGTGTTGTGACTTATATGAACAATATTATCTATACCTTATTGATGTATTGAGTCAAATCCCACTAGTTTTAATCAATTTCTCTTCATTCCAATAGCAGTTTAAGGTATTTTAACATTTCATTTAGTCTTTCTATTATATATTACTGTGCATATTAATGAAGTCATATGAGAAATTAAAAGTTCTTTTTAGAAAATGGTCTTTTCTCATTCATTCCTGTATCTCTTTAGTAGCAATACTTTGTATCAGTATACACTCACTAGATATATTTTTAAATATATATAGTTTCAAAGAAGATGACTACATCATTCAGCCTTTTTAGTAAGTTAAATACTGATTTATGTTTTGTTTCTATTATTTTCTGTTTAGGAGAGATTTCAGTTTCCAGCCCAAGTGACTGATGTGTCTGAAAATGCTAAAGATCTTATTCGAAGGCTCATTTGTAGCAGAGAACATCGACTTGGTCAAAATGGAATAGAAGACTTTAAGAAACACCCATTTTTCAGTGGTATTGACTGGGATAATATTCGAAACTGTGAAGCACCTTATATTCCAGAAGTTAGTAGCCCAACTGATACATCAAATTTTGATGTGGATGATGATTGTTTAAAGAATTCTGTAAGTATAACGTTGTGAAAAGTCTCCTTATCTCTGTTTCTTTTTTATATAGATACTTAACAGTTGTATGGTTTATAAGTATTTTGCTATACTTCTAGAGCTTAGTCTATTATAAATCAAGAAATTAAGGGAGTTAATGGTAGTACATATATATATATAGCCATTCATGATGAATAACAAAATTAAAATTCAAAATTCACTTCTTAGGTAAGTTAGCACAAATAAGGTTTCCCAAGGAAAGAACAAATGAGATGCTTAAAGAAGTAGACATCATGAAGGCAGGTGACAGTGTTGCCAAATTTCTCCCTAAAAACACTTATAAAACAGAGCAAAATTGTCAAAACCTACTATTTCAGGTCTTGTGAAATCAACCCAAGGCAAATAGAAGAGCATTTATTTATGAAAAACTGTTGAACTTGAGTTAAGAGCAGCTTACATCACTTGGTTCACACTGTAGTATTAGTAAGCTAGAGTTGGATATAATAACCAGTAACGTCACTGATGGAGGAGGCTGAATTGATTGATTGGGAAAAAATCCATACCCAGTGGTGTTGATGAAAAAAATAGCAAACTCAGTAAGAAACAAACGGGGAATTAAGTCCACAACTGTGCCAACCTGAGTTTATAACCCCCTTTTTGGTGAGCACTATGTCAGTGAACTAGCCAGTTATTCAACAGGGAGACTATGTAGGAGAGAGCCATGAAGGGGCTAGATAGGTTAACCACACATTCTAACTGACTAGAGGCTGCATACAAGGGCAGGAGAGAAGGCAGGTTCAACACACATCCCTGGTTGATGGGGAGACTTTGCATGGGTGAACAGAAGTCCTTGGAGGGTATAGCAGGATGTAAAATATGGGGTGGAATTGAAACTAGCCTGATTTTGAAAGTGTTCCCCATCCCACACTCTAGTCTATTGGTAAAGGATCTTAGTGCCTCAAGATATTTGAGCACAATCTCTGACTGAATATTGGCTGACCACTAAGCCATACTGACAGACATGACTGCTGAGAAGTGGGGTTTAAAAAATAAAAAAGAATAATTAAAAAAAAAAAAAAAACAGAAGAATCATCAGTGTTATGACACTATGGGGTAAAAAGATTTTGCAGATTAAAAGCAGGTAAATTACAATTGCAGATTAAGAGCAGGCAAGCAGCGATTACATCCTGACCAACAGGGGGAAAAGAAATGTAACTAATAAAGTATCAGTGGCAGAGAGAGTTCAGATAGAGTTGAGAGGCTACCCTGGAGGTTGCTCTTATGCAAGCTTCAGTTAGACCTTACTACCTATCATAACCTGCCAAACCCCAACCAGGACCATTCCAGACAATCCTAAAGAACACTTAGGGCAATATATAAGATTCCACAAGGGTTCCATGCAATAGAGTAACTTTCCAGAAACCTACAGCCTCGAGAAGGGTCCCTGGACAAGATAACTCCTCAAACTTTGAGAACCCTGCCTCTCTAGGACATCAGATACTTCCATCTCCCTACCCCATATTAATGACAGACGCTTCCAAAATGAAAAAGTTAGAATGGCCATAGCCCAAACACCCCTAAAGAGGGGGATGGAAAGATCAGAGGTGATGGTGGAGTTATACAGAGAAGATAGGATTTAACAAATGAATATGATTGCTGAATCATGTGATTGATATTTCTTTGATAGTGCTTTGAAAACTGTTGCTCTTTTATTTAAAAAAATAAATAAATAAAAAGAAAGCAACAGGAACTATGAGTGGATCCATATGGTAGACTTAGCCAATAAGACTTAAATAGCCATTATTAGTAGTATTTTGAAAAAATAAAAGGAAACTTTTTAAAGAAGTAAAGAAAACTTTAATGACAAGTACTCAGCAAATTGGGAATCTCAATAAAGAAAAAGAAATTATAATGAAGAACCAAATATAAATTAATTTTAAAAGTACAGTAAGTAAATGAAAAATTTACAGGAGGGTCTCAATAGTAGGAAAAAGTATCAGCGAACTTGAAGATAAATCAGTAGAAATACTCCAATCTTCAAAACATAGAGTAAAAGAATTAGAAAACTGAACGCAACGTCTGGGCTCTTTGTGACAACGTCAAGTGTACCAACATATATGTAGTGGGACACTTGGGAGAGGAAAGGGAAGGAAGAGTACTTGAAGAAATTAGACTGAAACTACCCAAATTTAATAAAAAATAATTAATCTACAGCTCTAAGAGCATATCAATTATGATTACTATATACAGGAAAAACTATCTTTTGAAAATTAAGGGAAAATAAAGACTCTTCCAGATAGACAAACATTGAGAGAATTTCATTACTAAGCAGACCTACCTTACAAAAATAATAATGAAGATTCTTCAGAATGAAAGGATATGACACTAAATGGTAACCTGAGTTTTCCGAAGAAATAATGAGCGTAGTGTATGTTAAATATGTGGTTAACAAAAGACTGCCAAAAGACAATTTTTCTCGTATTCTAATTTCTTTCAAAGAAAGAAAAGATTGTATAAGCATTGACTATAGCATAGTAATTTTAGGTTTTATAACATATATTCATGAAATATATACAACAATAAAATCGCAATGGAGGGGAAGAAATGGAAGTATATTGGAGCAGAGTTGCTATATTTTTTATAGAATTAAGTTAGTAATAACTTGAAATAAATGGTGGTAAGGTAGGATCAATATTGTAATTACTACAATAATCATTAAGAAAATAACTCAAAAAACAAGCTGAATTAAAATAATACACTAAAATTTTATTTTGTATTAGTGAAGGAGTACAATTGAACAAATGAGTGATCTAAAAAATAACCAATATAGCAGATATAAATTCAGCAATATAAAAAGTTAAATTATTAATTAGCCACAATCAAAATGGTGCACTGAGAACCTTCAGGGCTCTATATCCCCTCCATAGAAGCTTTGAACAACTGGGAAGAAATGCCAGAAACATCTTTCTCCAACTTTCAGAAAACAGGTTATAGTAACAGGGCAAGTGCTGAATCAAGAAAAAGGCAACTAAAAGATGGTAGTATCACATGGTGCCTTATCTGGGTTCTTCCCTTTCCCCTCACCAGCTCTGTTCAGAGCCAGCCTGTGCTCCTAGTTGGGAGCAGAGTAACCCGTGTCCTTGTACTGGGAATGTGTGTATCAGGCCTAGTCTCTCTATTGGCAGCCAGAGGGATGGATCAGTACATGTGACACAGGCTTGCTATCACAGAACTTGATTTAATTTAGAAGGCTTAAAGGACTCTCCTATAGTAAGGGATTGCTGGATGTAGAACATATAGTGCAGTGCCCAGGACTCTAAAGAAGTTGTTTTGTAGGGAAAAGAGAACATTTTTATCCTGTAAAGAAGGGAATTCCTAGGGCCTCATCCACGTGCCCAAGACAGTTGGCGTGTATAGAAAAGATCAGGGAGGTCCCTACTCTTTGGCCTTGGCTATTCTCTAAGCTCGATGTTTGTAACAACTTAGGACAACTCTCATGCAGGTCAATGTGGAAAGCCTGGAGAAAGTGTTTTCTTTTCCATTTGTCTTTTTTTTTTAAAGCTACTGACATTCAAAAAAAGCTCTGTTTTCACTCTAGCTGGACACAAACTTAAGGAACAGAAATCTCAGAGTCTAAATTCCAGCAGTAACATTAAAATATCACAATGTCCAGGTTTCAATAAAATATTACAAAACACACAAAGAAACAGGAAGTGATGGCCCAGGCAAAGGACTTTAAAGCGTATTAGAACCATTAATGAGGAGAACCAATTGGGGACATACCTAGCAATGACTTAAAAAAGAAAACGGTCCTAAGTATGTTCTCAGAGAGCTGAAGGAACACATGGATAAAGAACTAAAGGAAATCAGAAAAATGATAGATGAACAGAAAGTGAATAGCTGTAGAGAGAAAAATTTTGAAAAGGAACTAGAGCTGAAGACTGCAGTTTAACAAAATTTAAAATTCCTTAGAGGGGTTCACTGGCGGGTTGGAGCTGGCATAAAAATCAGTGAATTTGAAGATAAGACCATTGAAATCATTCAATCTGAGGAACAGAAAGAAGAAAGAATAGTGACAGTTAGGGAAACCTGTGGGACACCATCAAGAGTATCCACATGTATCACTTCTCGGCCTTTTGGCTAAGATCAAGTGTAGTATTTGTTCTTATCAGTTTAATATCTGATATATCCTCTATCCAAGGACAATATATTAAATGGATTTTTGGAACTGGGAGTTAGAATAGGAGCTTGCTCCGTCCACTCCACGCATCGACTTGGCATTGCAGTACTTCCAGGAGCGGTGCACCCCACCAGGGGAACAGTAAATGTGTGGGAAAAAAAGGAAAAAGAAAAAGAGTATCGACATAGGTGTTATGGGGAATCCTTGAAGGAGAAAGAAAAGAGAAAGGGATAGAGAAAGTATTCAAAGAACTAATGGCTGGAAACTTCCCCAGTTTAACAAAAGGCACAGATATACACATGTAGGACCTAAAAGCAGGATAAACTCAAATAGACATAAACCACAACATATAATAAACTATTGAATGACAAAGATACAGAGAATTCTGAAAGTGACAGGAGAACATAATCCATAAATGAAAAAACAAACTTCATTAAACATAAAAACATTTGCTCTTCAAAAGATATAGCCATTTAAAGGAATGAAGTTCTGATACATGCTACAACACGGATGAAACTTGAAGACACTATATTGAATGACCTCACTTATATGAATGCCTTGCATAGGCAAATTCAGAGACAAAGTAGATTACAGATTGCCAGTGGCAAGGCAGGTAAGGGTGAATGGGGAGTGATTGCTTAATGGTTGTAGAGTTTCTGTTTGAAATAATAAATGGGTTTGGGTAATGGATCTTGGAGATGGTGACACAATATTGTAAATGTGCTTGGTATCACTGATTTGTGTACTGGAAAGTGGTTAAAATGGAAATTTTGAGTTGTGTATATGTAAGTTCAATAAAAGGTTAAAAAACAAAAAAGACACTTCATGAAATGAAAAGATGCAATTCTAATATGGAGGAAGTATATGTAAAGAATTTTCCGATAAAGTACTTATCCTCAAAATACATAAAGAACTTCTACAACACAAAAATAAGAAGTCAGACAATCTAAATTAAAAATGGGCAAAATGCATTTATGAATTTTAGTATATTTGAGAAGTTAATAGGCTTACATAAAAATCATGCAAAAATACAGGGTTCCCATATACCACCCTATTATTAATACCTTGCATTAATGTGATGTATTTGTTAAATTTCATGGAAAAACATTTTTTAAAAATGTTATAAAACATTTATAATTGCACTATACTCCAGTCTGTTGATTACCATAGTGTTCACTATTTGCGTCCTATGTTTTTTGTTACTGTTTTTACATTCTTATTGTAGTGATGTATATACAACCTAAAATTTTCCCTTTTGACCTCATTCAAATATATGATTCAGTGCTGTGAATTACATTCACAATGTTGTGCTACCATCACCGTCATTACCCATTACCAAACATTTCCATTAACCCAAATAGAAACTATACAATTTAAACATTTACTCCTTATTCCCTACCTCTACTCCTGGAGCCTGCAGAAAGGAATGCAGCCCCGCCAGCACCTTGATTTTAGCCTGGTGAGACCCTCTCCAGACTTCTGGCCTATAAACTGTAAGATTATCAATTTGTATCTTTTAAAATTATTTTATTATTATTAGAGAAGTCATAGGTTTACAGAAAACCCATTCAGAATGTAGTTTTCATTTAAGCCTGCTCCCACATGCAGTTTGCTCTACTATTAAAACTTTGCATTAATAAGGTACTTCTGTTACAATTGATGAAACATTATTACTATAATTATTCTGGTAATTGTAGTCCATAGTTTCCATTAGGGTTCACTGTGTTTGTGCAGATTTATGTTTTTTCTTTTAATTTTTATTCTGGTAACATATATACAAACTAAAATTTTCCCTTTTAACTACAGTCAGATATATAATTCATTGCTGTTAATTACATTCACAGTGTTGCACTGCCATCACCACCATCCATTAACAAAACTTTTCCATTACCCCAAACAGAAATCATTTACCAATTAAGCATTAACTCCCCACTCCTTACACTCACCCCAGCTTCTAGTAACCTGTGTTCTAATTTCTGACTCTGTGAATTTGCTTATTCTAATTATTTTATATCAGTGAGATCATACAGTATTTGTACTCTTTGATGTCTGGCTTATTTCATTCAGCATAATGTCTTTAAGGTTCATCCCATTTTATGGCTGAATAATATTCCATTCTATATATTTACCACATTTTGTTTGGTCCATCATCAGATGATGGACATTTGTGTTGCTTATCTTCTGACAATTGTGAATAATACCTCCATGAGCATCAGTACAGCAAAGATATGTCCAAGTTCTTGGTTTCAGTTCTTTTGTGTTCATACCTAGTAGAGGGATTGCCGGGTCATATGGTAATTCTATTCTAGCTTTCTGAAGAACTGCAAAACTGTCTTCCATAGCTGGTGCACCATTTTCCATTCCCACCAGCAATGAATGAATGTTCCTATTTTTCCACATTCTCTCCAAGACTTATAATTTTCTGTTTTTCAAATAGTAGCCACTCTACTGGGTATGAAATGGTATTTCATCATTTAGATTAGCATTTCCCTAATGGCTAATGATGTGAGCATCTTTTCATGTGCTCTGGGCCATTTGAATATCTTCTTTGCAGAAGTGTCTGTTCAAGTCTTTGCCCATTTTTAATTTGATTGTTTGTAATATTTGCATATCCTTTTGCCAGTAAGTACCATGTTGTTTTGATTACTGTGGCTTTGTAATGAGTTTTATGATCAATAAATATGAGTTTTCCAGCTGTTCTTTTTAAAATGGCTTTGGCTATTCAGGGATCCTTACTTTTCCATATAAATTTAATGATTGTCTGTCTTTTCTATTTCTGCAAAGAAGACTTTCGGAATTTTGATTGGGATTGTGTTGAATTTGTAGGTCACTTTTGTTAGAATTAATATCTTAACAGTATTTAGTCTTCCAATCCATGAACACGGAGCGTCATTCCATTTATTTAGGTCTTTTTAGATTTATTTTAGCAGTGTTTTGTAGTTTTCTGTGTACATATCTTTGGTTAGATTTGTGCCAAATATCCCAAAGATATTTGATTCTTTTAGTTGTTTTGTGAATGGATTGTTCTTCTTGATTTCCTCTTCTGAATGTTCATTACTACCTCATAGAAACACTACTGATTTTTGCATGTTGATCTTGTGCTACACTACCATACTTAATTGATTTATTATTACTAGTAGTCTTCTTGTGGATTTTTTAGGATTTTCTGTATATAAAATCATTTACTCTGCAAATAGTGAATGTTTTACTACTTCCTTTCCAATTTGGATGATTTTTATTTCTTTCTCTCACCTGATTATTCTGGCTATAACTTACAGCAAAATGTTGAAAAATGTAGATAGCAGGCATCCTTGTCTTGTTCCTGATGTTAAAGGGAAAACTTTCTTTCACCTTATGAATGATGATAGCTGGGGATTTTCATATATGCTCTTATCACATTGAGAAAGTTCTCCTCTGTTTCTTGTTTTCTAAATGTTTTTATCAGTAAGGTGTGCTGTATTTTGTCAATGTGCTTTTTCTGTTTCAGTTGGGATGATCATGTGATTTTTTCCCCTCTGAATAGGGTATGTTGTAGTTAGGTTCAGGTGTCAGCTTGGCCAGGTGATGAAGCCTATTGTTTCTGTTGCTCTGGACTTAACGCCATTAGTATGTGAAATACGTCTGTGGCTGATTACATTGCAGTGGGCTAAGGTTAGTGCCTTCCACAGTGAGTCAGGTTTAATTTAATTAGTTGGAGGCTTAAGAGAGGTCAGAAGAGGGCTCAGCAGCTCAGCATACCTTATCTTAGCACTCATAGCTTAGACCCTGGTGTTTGGAGATGTGGAAAAGAATCACCCCAGTGTAAGCCTTTTGAACCCCAAAGCCAGGAGGGAAGCCCAGCAGATGTCCACCATTTGCTTTCCCATGTGATAGAGGAAGCCAGAGGAAAGCCAGCATCTTTGCTCTGAAGAACTATAAATTTTGTAAGTAAATAAATCCCCTTATTAAAAGCCCACCCATCTGCAAATGTTCTAAAAATGATCATGGTGATGAATACACAACTATGTGATGATATTGTGAGCCACTGATTGAACACAATCTATGGCCTGTGTGTGTGTGAAGATTTGCCAATAAAAATATATTCTTAAAAAAGATAATAAAAGGAGCAAAACAGCTTAGGAATGGTTCTATTCCAGTGATATGACTTATTAGTTCTGTAAAACTTTCCTGAAAGAGGTTATTTCTCCATTTATAGTGAACGTTTTTAACTTTTTTTTTTATAGCAGTTTCAATTTCTTATGTTTTTTCACTAGGCAGCATACATTTAAGATTCACCCATGTCTTTGTGTGGCTTCATAGGTCATTCCTTTTTTTTTTTCTCTCTTCTCATAAGGGCAGACACTGGGAATCAAACCTGGGTCTCTGGCATGGCAGGCAAGAAGTCTGCCTGCTGAGGCACCATGGCCTACCCTAAATCATTCCTTTTTATTTCTGAATATTATTCCTTTGTATGGTTATATCACAGTTTGCCTGTCCATCTACCTGTTCTTTATCCATTCACATGGTATCTTGTTTGCTTCCAGTTTTGGGTGATTATGAATAAAGCTACCATAGAACAAAGCAAAACAAACAAAAAAGCCAATCCATCTCTGGTGTTTTTTGCATTCTGGCAGCTTTAGCCAACTAAAACATGGTGTATTACATTAATTGATTTCCTAAGGTTGACCCACCCTTGTTTTACTGATATAAATCTCAACTTGTTCATGGAATTCTTTTTATGTGCTGTTTGATTTGGTTTGTTAGCATTTTGTTGATGATTTTTGCAGCTATATTCATAAGGAATATTTTTCAGTATATTTCATATATTATTCAGAACATTTTTCATCTGTGTTTGATACAAGAGTGATTTTGGCCTTATAGAATGAGTTAAGGAATGTTCCCTCTCTTCAGATTTTTAGAACAGTATGAGAAGGATTGCTGTGAATTATTTTAATGCTTGGTAAAATTCCCTAGTGAAGCCATTTAGACCAGAATTTTCTTTGTTGGGAGACATTTTTATTACGAATTCAGTCTCTTTTCTAGCTATAGATTTTTGAGATTTTCTATTTCTTCCTGATTCATTGTAGATATTTTACGTGTTACTAGAAATTTGTTTATCTAATTTCATCTAGGTTATCTAATTTGTTGTTGTACAGCTGTTTATAGTATCCTCTTATAGTCCCTCTTATTTCTGTGTTGTTGGTAATAATATCCCTCTTTTCAAATTTTAGTCATTTGTGTTTTCTTTTTTTCATCCATCTAGCTAAAAGTTTGCCAACCTTGATCTTTTCAAAGCAGTGGTTTTCGGTTTTGATGATTCCTATATTTTTTAAATTCTCTTTTCATTTATCTTTGCTCTGATTTCCTTCCTTCTGCTCCTTTTGGGTTTAGTTTACTCTTCTTTTTCAGGATACTCCAGTTTTGAGGCTAGGTCGCTGATATGCGAGCTTTCTGCTTTTTTAATATAAGCATTTAGAGCTCTCAGTTTCTCTCAGCACTGCCTTTGTTGCAGCCCATAAATTTTGTTATGTTGTGTTTTCATTTTAATATCTTCGAGATATTTCCTAGTTTCCTTAGTGATTTCTTTTTTAACCCACTGGTTGTTTATGAGTACATTGTTTAATTTCTACATATTTGTGAACTTTCCTTTTCTCCCTTTGTTATTCATTTCTAGCTTAATTCCAGTGTGGTCAGAGAAAATGCAGTGAATAATTTCAGTATTTTTTTAATTTATTGAGACTTGTTTTTGACTCAAGTTATGTATGGGCTATCCTGAAGAATAATCCATGTGCACTAGAAAAGAACATATGTATTCTGCTGCTTTTTTTTTTTTTACATGGGCAGGCACCAGGAATTGAACCTGGGTCTCCGACATGGCAGGCAAGAACTCTGCCACTGAGCCACCATTGCCCACCCTGTTTTGCTGCTTTTTGAAGTGTTCTATATATGTCTGTTAGGTCTAGTTGATTTAGTGTAATTCAAGTCTCCCCTTTCCCTATTAATCCTCTGTCTAGATTTTCCTGCCTATTATTGAAAATGGTGTATTGAAATCTATTATTAATGTAGAACTGTCTGTTTCTCTCTTATTTTTTTATATTTATTTATATTTTAAATCTGCCAGTATTGGTTTCATATATTACAGCTGCATTGTTACATGCTCTTGGCTGCATTGTATCTTCTCTTTGAAATGACCCTTCTATCAATATATAATGACCTTCTTTGCCCCTCATAACTATTTTTGACTTAACATATATTTTATCTGATATTAGTACACCTACCCCAACTCTCTTTTGGTTAGTACTTGCATGCTATATTTTTCCTATCCTTTCATATTTGTGGTACTTACTTCTTTGTATTTAAGGTGCTTCTGCCAATCTGCTTTTTACTGAAGAGTTTAATCCATTTACATTTAATGTAACTACTGATAATTGCGAACTTTCTTCTGCCATTTTGCTATTTAGTCTTTGAAAGTCTTATACCTTTTTTGATTCTCAATTCTTTTTTTAATACCTACTTCTAGATTTATTTGTTTGTTTGTTTGGTATTAATTTGAGTCCCTTCTCGCTACTTGCTGGAAATACATTTTTAATTGATTAGGTTAGATTTCACCAAAAAAAGATATATGAATGAGTAATTAGCTATTGTTAAGATGCTCAATATCGTTAGCCATAGGAAAATACAAATTAAAGCTTCAATAAGATACTACTTTCACCTACAAGGATGTATATATTTAAAAAAACCACCATAGCAAATGTTAGAAAGGATGTGGAGAAATTGGAACCCTCATGCCTTGCTGATGAGAATGTAAAATGATGCAGCCACTTTGGAAAAATGCTTTATTTGCTTACGTGTACTTACTGGAATGTACTAATATTTGCATATTTTTAAATTAATAAAAAATTATTACACTCTACAGTTAAAACTGATGTATTTTGCTGTATTTTTATTATATCTTAGTAAACCTGTTTTAAAAAATATATGGACTTCAGTTTTTATAAATTTGGTATTTATTGCCAAGTCACACAGTGATTATAATAGTATTAGTCTCATATGCAACAGATTTGAGCAAATCTATTAGCCGTAGAGCTAGATTTCTTCTCAGATTCTCAGAAGCATCTTGGGGTTAACAAAAGTAATACTATTTATTGGTGAATCTTTTATCCAAAGTGTGACTATGGGGATATTTATCACAGTGTGTTTATGTAATCTGTTGTAGAATCCTTTTCTCCTTTGCTGTTTAGACCTTGATAATACTGAATTATATTGTCACTTTCATAATTATCTTTAAATGAGACATTACTTCAGATTCTTTACAGAAATTCCTATCTGTGATTCCTGTATAGCAGATTGCATGAATTGTTTCTTAGTAATTCCTGAAGCAATCTTCAGTATATCTAGCATCAATTATTTTCCATCATTTACTTACTGAAATCTAAATAAGACAGCATATTTATAGAAGGATAGGTAAACTTTCACATAAATAAGACCTGCATTAGTGGTTAAGAGAGGCTTTGTAGCTGGTTTATGTAAATGAAAACGTCTGTTTCTAAAAATAGTACATTAAAGCTTGTGCTTCTCCCCTTTCCTCTTGGAAACCAGTCTTAGGAAGTTAGAAGAAGAATAGTAAAGAGAAATGCAAACTTCATTTAGTTCATAATATAAGAAGAAGAGCTGGCAAAAACAGTGAAGATCAAAAAGAAAACTGAAAGTTTCATGAGTAGATATTTTTATGTTTTAGACCTACCAGATAAGCGGCATACCTGAGATGCAAAAACAGTAATCTCATTTTTGGAATAAAGTGGTGAATGCACTGTAGGTACTCAATTCATTGGAACTTATTGGGAAAAAGTTGGGTATTTAAGGAAGACAGGGGTGAATGAAAAATCACACAGACAAGCCACATTTATAGAAAGTAGTTTGCTGGGTGAATCAAGGGAGAAAAGAGAGAAAACCTTAATTAACTGGAGAAAAGTGAAAGGTAAAAGAATTCACTAAACAATCCAGTGTCAAAAAGAGAATTCCTGTTAATTAGGCATATATGCTTGTCCCTCCTTTGAACGGTTGTCTAGGGCAGGTTTAAGAGGACCTCATGCCATTTAAAAAAACAAGTCATAGTAAAATAGGAACCAGTACAAGATCAATACAGTGATAAAAGAAAAAAAGAGAAAGCAATAAGAAAAATAAATAATATATGAAGAATCCTCACCATGGTTTCCTTGGAGGTGGTAAAAATTTTGTCTAAAGATAAAGGTGTGAATTAAAAATATATATATGGAGCAGTTGCCTCTAAAAAACAGAGTACAATGCTAAGATATAAAATCTCATGAAAAAAGAATTAGCAAGAATCAAAGGGAAAGATGAAACATAGTTAGTAGAGGACAGAACAGAAGAAAAAAATCCCTAAATGAAGTCCATGTGAAATGGACATTGTTGAAAACATAATCAAGAACATAAGGGACAGGTTAGTGAAAACTGTGAGTGAAAATTAAAGTGAGTGGAAATTAACAAAGAGTTAAACTAGATCTGAAAGAAAATAGATAAAGCACTGTCATGGAAATTCTATTATATAGATAATTAGTATCTTTGTAGAAGAGAAAATACGTGTAGATCTAATCCAAGATACGATTCCAGAAAATAAAGAAAGCTTCAATCAACGCACTCTATGGGTCCATCATGTCCCAGAAATAATTCAGAAGAATGAAATCCAAAACATTTTCTAGTTAATGGATTTTAACAAGGGAAGAATCATGTGGGCATTGAAGAAGAAAGATTAAGTCACCTGTAAAGGGGGTGGGAGGAATCATGCTGGCCTCAATTTTCCCAAAACCAGCCCCCAACACTAGAAGACAAGGAGCCAATAACCATGAAGCGTGAGAAAAAGTATAGTCCTGAGAATTTTATTCTCAACCAAATTATTGTGTAATCATAAACACGACAGAAAAACACTTTTGGATATGCAAGAATTAAACTACTGTAGTTTAATTTAGCCCTTCTTGAAGAAAGTGTTGAAAGATCATCTTCTGTCATGTAAGAAATGAAATTGGAAACTATAGCAGACTTGTCAGTAAGCATTAAATCTATTTAACTGTAGTAAAGCATGGGGATTATTGTTAACAGAACAATGTGAATTTTGTTAACCCTGTTAGGAAATGTAACAGTCAGCAAAATTTCAGAAGAGGAGGAGTAAATTGCAAATTGGTATAAGATTCCCTCCATCCCCATCTTCTAAACTTGGAACCAAAAGATACCATTTTCAGCTGATAAATAAATGAAGGAATAAAGGAATGAAATGTAGATGAAAAGTTATTGTTATATCCTTCTAAAACTGGGATTTGGAAGTGAGAGGATGTGGAAATATATGCTGAGGTAGTTAGATTCAGTTGTCAACTTGGCCAGGTGAAGATACCTAGTTATTTTGCTGTGGACATGAGCCAATGATATGTGAACCTCATCTGTTGCTCATTACATCTGCAGTCAGCTAGGAGGCATGCCTGCTGCAATGAATGATGTTTGATTTAATTGGCTGGTGCTTAAATGAGAGAACTCAACGTAGCACAGCCCAAGGAGCTCAGCATACCTCATCTCAGCCCAGGCCTTTGGAGATGCAGAAAGAAAACACCCAGGGAAAGTTGTTGGAACCCAGAGGCCTGGAGAGAAGGCCAGCAGAGATCACCCTGAGCCTTCCCACACAAGAAAGCACTTCAGATGAAAGTTAGCTGCCTTTCCTCTGAAGAACTAATGAAATAAATCCCCTTTTATTAAAAGCCAATCCATCTCTGGTGTGTTGCATTCCAGCAGCTAGCAAACTAGAACATATGCTAATTCCATCATTACATATAGAAGTGAAGCAGACTCTGGAGTATTATATAAAAATACAGTATAAACGTTTAACACTAGAACCCTTCGTATGACACATAAACAGAACAAAGAAATCAACTATGTAATGGAAGATTCAAAGATGTAATAAAATTGAAGTCATTCAACGTATATATTATAAGAAAAAATTTAATGGGTTGCATTAGTCTAATAAAAGAAAAAGAATCTAAAAATTGATAATAATAGCTTGCCTCTAGAAAGAAGTGGGTAACTGCAGAACAGAAGTAGAAGAGAGTCTTTTTACATTAAATACGTGTCTGTTTTGAATTTTCTGTCTCTATATATAAAGTACATATACATATAAAATATTTCCTATTCTGCTCCAAGGATTTTTATATTATTTCATATTATTTTTCACTGTTCGGTACCATATCCAGGACACATAGAGCTTTTCTCATTCTTTAATCTCTGAACCTTAAAAGAATTATATTTATTGTTAATGGAAATTTTAAATAGTTTCAAATTAAATACATGGTACTCTCAATATCAGTCTGACTTTATTTTCATTTTCTTAGAATTTTTTTCATAGCAATATTCATGATCTAAACCTTATACCATTGAACATCTGTACCAAACCTATGTCTTTCTCAATTGAACAGTTATGTATTTCCTATTGACAGTTAGTATTTGTAGCCCAACCTAATTATCTTCCTTTCTTACCAGATATTTTTTCCTCCTATAGGAAACAATGCCCCCACCAACACATACTGCATTTTCTGGCCACCATCTGCCTTTTGTTGGTTTTACATATACTAGTAGCTGGTAAGTTTGAAAAGTTAAAATAATTTGGACAATTTTAAGCAAATTAAAATGAAATGAGGTTTTAAAAATTATAATGTATAAGAGACTTGTAAACTAGACATTTTTAAAGAATGATCTTATTACTGGAAAAAGTTAGATATTACAAAATGAGTAGAAGAACTGAGAATCGTACTTAACTCATTTTGCAGAAGAAAGAATAGGACGAGTACAGAGCTCAGAATTTAACCCCAAGCAATAGAAGACAGGAATTAGAAGAGTTCGGTAGTTTTAAATAAATGTTCTCTAGAATATAGGTACCAGAACTTTTAACTCGTTATCTTTCCATATTTTCACTGACCCTCATTATATTCATACCCTCTCTTTCCCCCTTACTCAGCTTAAATTGCATTGAGAATTATTATAATCATTTCCTTGCAAGCCACCTTGATTCCCTTGACCATTTTTCATTCAATTATACTTATTTCAGTAAGTAACATTTGTTATTAAAATCCAACTCTCTGCCTGTCCCTGTGCTGTTGAAAGTGATTAGAGAAAAATATTCACCCATTCTTACTGGTCTCACTTTAAATTCATGAAAACCAAACCTCAAGTGTCCCTTTTTGCTACCTGGCAAATATAGTATATTACCCTACTGTATTCATTCTCCTGTATAACTATTTAATACTTCCATCTTTTCCCTGAAACCTTTGTTATCCTCATTCTCAGCTGATTATCGCACTTCCTTTCTCCCTGAGAAGGATTGAGTCTAACAGCAGAGAACTTCCACAAGCTCCCGTCATCACATTTACCACCTACATGCCTTTGAGACCCACCCTCTTTTTTTATAGCTGAACTAGACTCCTAAGACTAACCTTTAGCATCCCTTCCTGTCTACTGTAGTGCATTGGTAACTTTTACAGCATAAGTTTTTTCCTTTCTGGGTCATCTGCATCATCTGACCATTTCCACGAGCTTACAAATGTGTTTATTTCTACCATGCTAAAGCAAAATAAAATTTCTTTTGATCGCTTCACCTGCTGCCTTAACCTGCTACCAACCCATTTCTCTGTTTCACAATATACCCAAATTACTTTAAATTGTTACATATGCTTTATCCATTTTTTTCATACTGTTCTCTCTTGAATATACTCCATTAGCTTTTTGCTTCCATCACTTGATATAAACTGCTTTAATTTAGTGTCACTACTGACTTCCCTGTTGCTAAGTCTCATGATTATTTCTCAGTCCTAGGCTTACTGGATTCAGATATTCTGTTATTTGCCATGGCTTCTCTCCTCTAAAACACTTTCTTCTCTTAGCTCCCAGGGCACATACCTGTTGTTTTCCCTTACCTTTCTGTTTGCTCCTTTTCAGATTCCTAATCTCCTTGACTTCTGAATATCTGAGTGTCCTATGGCTTAGGCCTTGGATTTAGCTATGCTCTCTGTTGTTCCCCAGATAATTGCTGATTCGTCCCAAAGGTTTGTCTCTAGCTAAGAACCTCTCTCCTCTCTTCTACTTAAAATTGTCCTCAACTACCTACTGAACATGTTCACAACTTCATTTTTATATTTCCCTGAACCTGTCCTACTGATCCCTTTTAAAAAAAAAGTCAGAAATGTCATTCCTCTCTTAAGACCAGTCCCTCCTCCGTCAGCTCCAGCGGCTTCCTACCTTAACTCCAAATCTCATGAGACTAAGACTGGCTCACTTTTACCTTCCTAATTTTATTTCCTACTACTCTTCCTATTAGTCATTCCACTTCAGCCAAATAGGCTTCTTTTCTGGGACATGAATATGCCAGGTACACTCTTGTTTCAGCACTTTTGTACTTCCAGCTGCTTGTAATGCACTTCCCCTGATAAACCCTTGGCTGGTCTCCTTACTTTTTCTGGGCTTTGCTCAAAAGTTACCTTCACAGTTCCAACTTTTTCTTTTCAGAAACTGAGAATGAAAATGACAACTTTTTCTAAAATTTCAACTCTCCTCCCTCAATACTTCATTTCTACTTTTCTTGCTTTATTAGCATTTCATACTGTCTAATATACTGAGTGTTTTTAATATTTATCTTGCTTATTTCTCTGTCATTAGATTACAAGTTCTTATATAGGCAGAAATTTTTGTCAGTTTTGTTCTCTGTTGTATATCCAGCACTTCAAATATTTTTAATTAAGTTTCATTGAATTAAATGAAACGCTTTACTTTTATGATTGGTACTTTTGACTGCTATTTCACTTAGGTCATCAGACTGTTTTCAACTGCCATTAACCCTTCAGCAAACGTGGTTTTATTGTGGTTATTTAAAAAAAAATTAAGATATGTTGAGGGATTTAAGTTTTCATTTTTAAAAATGCTTGTAGTAAGTAGTTTATGATGATTTTGCAGATATTGTTTTTTACATTCACTCTAGTTGGCTAACTCTAGATAGTCAAATTTATATCTTAAATGAACAATTCCAAAGGTTATCTTTTTTCTTCAAACTTAAATAAAAAGTTCACATATTTCAACGTGAACCCATGCATTTTTTTTTTTCATTTCTTCAGTGTTCTCTCTGATCGAAGCTGTTTAAGAGTTACAGCTGGTCCCACCCCACTGGATCTCGATGCTAATATTCAAAGGACTCTGGATAACAACTTAGCAACTGAAGCTTATGAAAGAAGAATTAAGCGCCTTGAACAGGAAAAACTTGAACTTAGTAGAAAGCTTCAAGGTAAAGATATTTTAAAGATAGATCTTTTCCTTTTTGAATTGGATGTAGTTACAGTATTATGCATTGTTTTCTTATTACAAGTGGCTGTTTTATCTTGAAACAAAATTATTTTAAGTGGAGAAAAAGCAAGTTGTAGAGATTTATACAGAATACAGTTTAGTACTATTTGTATAAAATCACACAATTTACAGTAGATAAAAAGGTATTTGCTTCCCATGGGTATCTAAAATATGCATGTGTATAAATATGTGTGAATAAATCATACCTCTGGGGAGAAGGAAGTGGGACTACCAGGAAAAAAGCAATCATTCTCATCCCAGTGTAACCCTTCAATGACTTTTCCTGTCATATTCTTAAAATTTCTAAATTCAGTTCTTAAAATTTCTAAATCCTGGCATATTGTCATTCTCTACAGCCTTACTCCTGTCATAATATTTTGGTGATTTAATAATGCACCAAGGTGAACTTTTTAAAACCTTTGACTTCTCAGTTTCTCTATTCTTGATCATCAGTGATCTTCTTCTCTATCCTACCTAAACCCCTTCTTCCCATGGTAGATGTATTTTAAGATTCAAATAACTAAAGCTTTCCTTAATCTTAGTTTCAAGCAACCTGTGCTGGTTTGAAAGGAAGTATGCCCACTAGAAAATCCATATTTTAATGAAAACCCCATTTCATAAAGGTAAAATAATCCCTATTCAATACTGTATGTTTGAAACTGTAATTAGATCATCTCCCTGGATGATGTGATTTAGTCAAGAGTGGTTGTTAAACTGGATTAGGTGATGACATGTCTCTGCCCATTTGGGTGGGTCTTGATTGGTTTAGTGGAGTCCTGTAAAAGAGGAAACATTCTGGAGAATAGGAGATTCAGAGGGACATTCAGAGAGAGCAGCACCACAAAGCAGAGAGTCCACAAACCAGTGACCTTTGGAGATGAAGAAGGAAAATACCTCCCAGGGACCTTCATGAAACTGGAAGCCAGGAGAGAAAGCTAGCAGATCCATGTTCGCCATGTGCCCTTCCAGCCGAGAGAGGAACCTTGACCATGTTCACCATGTGCCTTTCCAGATAAGAGAGAAACCCTGAACTTCATTGGACTTCTTGAACCAAGGTGTCTTTCACTGGATGCTGTAGATTGGACATTTCTATAGACTTTTAATTGGGACATTTTCTCGGCCTTAGAACTGTAAACTAGCAGTTCTAGTTTTTAAACTCCCCTTTTAAACTCCCCTTTTTAAAAGCCATTCCGTTTCTGGTATATTGCATTCTGGCAGCTAGCAAGCCAGAATACAACCCCTTCATAATCTTCTGCTTTTATATCATTATTTTTCAATTTCCAAGTACATTTTAACAAGTACTTTTAGAACAGATTTTAAAGGGCTGTGATTTTTCGTTTTCTCTTCTAGCTGCTCCAAGACACTGGAGACCAAAAGAAATAACAATATAACGATTCAGCTGACACATACAAATCCTTTCTTGTCTGTTATACTCGTCCTCTCTTTTTTTTCTTTCTTTGTGAAATAAAAGCATATTTAAAAACAACAATAAATTTCAAAGTGCATTGCAACAGTTGGTTGTAGAACAGATTTCAGAGTTTGGTGTGGGATACAATTCCACAGTTTTATATTTTTATTTCTAGCTGCTCTAAGGTACTGGAGGCTAAAAGAAATATCAGTATAATGATTCAGCAGTCATACTCATTTGTTAAACCTGACCTTCTCTGTATAACTCCACCATCACCTTTGATCTTTCTCCTACTCTTTATGGGTATTTGGGCTATGGCCATTCTAACCTTTTCATGTTGGAAGGGGCTATCAGTAATATGGGATAGGGGGATATAAGTAGTTGATGTTCTGGAAAGGCTGGGCCCTCTGCATTGCAGGACTTATCTGATCCAGGGACCCATCTGGAGGTTATAGGTTTCTGGAAGGTTACCCTGATACATGGAACCTTTGTAGAATCTTATGTAATGCCCTAGGTATTATTTAGAATTGGCAGGAATGGTTTTGGTTGAGGTTTGGCAAGTTATGATAGGTAGCAATGTCTAACTGAACCATGCATTTAGAGTGACCTCCACAGTAGCCTCTTGACTATTTTAAGTATCTTAGCCACTGATACCTTATTTGTTATACTTCTTTTCCCCCTTTTGGTCAGGATGGCATTGTTGAACCAACAGTGCCAGCAGACTCATCCCTTGGAGTCATCTCCCACAGTGCCAGGGAGACTTTCACTCCTGGATGTCATGTGCCACATAGTGGGGAGAGCAATGGTTTCACTTGCAGAGTTGGACTTAAGAGAGTAAGTTCACATCTGAGCAACAAAAGAGGTCCTCCGGAGGTGACTCTTAGGCATATTTGTAGATAAGCTAAGCTTCTCTGCTGCATACATAAGCTTCACAAGAGCAAGCCTCAAGATCAAGGGCTTGGCCTGTTTATTTGGGTGTCCCTAATGTTTGGCACAGTATTCAGGATTTCCCTGGTGGTAAAGTTTCATAGTTCCATTTTTTTTTCTCCCATCCCTCAGGGGACTTTGCCACTACTTTTTTGATTATCTGCTTAATATCCTTAATATACTCTGGGAGGTATCTAGGCATTACATTTAGCTATACAGGATTAAAGGCTATCATTCTTCTTCTGGGCTCCCTGTGTTTGTATTGTTTAAATGATCTATCCAGACAGGTTGAGTTAGATTGTGGGCTACAGAAAATAATCATAATCATACCCTTATACATACCCTCAAATCTGTTGCTACACTCTGTTTGTCAAACTGTATTTGCTGAACCCTGATCTTAAGCACAACTTTGTGTCAGCAACTGGACAACTGAAAATAACTGACTTAAAATAGCACTATGCTGACCAGTCTGACTTCACATTCATGAATGCTAATTTTGCGTAGGTTCCTAATACCCAGCATCCTGGCCTTTTTCCGAGCCAATTCTTAGTCTATTTATGCAAGATTCAAAGGTCATTTCTCATCCTTAAAACCTATTGCAGCATTTCACCCATTTGACATTTCTTCCTCCTAAAAAGTTTTTGTTCATTTTAAATTCTGGGCACTTTACCCTCCAAGTTTACTGCTTCATCATAAGCCAGTCCTTCTCAGTCTCCTTTGTTGATTACTGCTTAACTCTTTGATGTCTTAATATTAAAGTACTCCAACCTACTCCCTGCTTTCAGTTGATCAGACCTAAAACTGAAGTCATCCTTAAACCCACTCATTCTTTTAACACCATATCTAATTCATCAGCAAATCCTGCCAACTCTGCTGTCACAGTAGACCCAGAATCTAATTATCATTGTGGGGTCACTATCCTGTTTCAAACCACCATCAACTTTCACCTATATTATTGCAGTAGCTTCCTGACTGGTTTTCCCTGCCTCCCCGCTGCCTTTCTATAGTCTGTTTTCAGTGCACCCAAGTAATCCTATGAAAGCACCATTTTGATCACTTCACTTCACTTTCTCATCTCATCCCCCATGACTTCCCATCTCACTTGTATTGATAGCCATACTAATTTCAGAGGTTGAATGCTGTATGTGCTCAGGCTTCTTATTACTGTTCTAACTTCATCTCTTAATACTGTCTTCCTTGTTCTTTGTGTTCTAGCTGCCCTTGTTTCCCTCCTATTCCTTGCTTGAGCCAGGTGCACATCCTCACCTCAGGACCTTTATATTAGCTCTTTCCCTGCCTTAAATGCTCTTCCTTTGATAGTCATATAACTAATTTTCTTACCTCCTTCAGGTCTCAGCTTGTATTTTACCTCAAGGAGGCCTTTCCTGATCTGCCTATTTAAAATGGACTCTGGCTTCCATCCCCAGCCCTCACTATTCCCTTTTCCTGCTTTATTTTCTCCAAAATAAAGACATAGCATATAATATATTTTTATTTATTTTGTAAATGAAAAATGTGTGAATGAAGAAATAATTAAGAAATGTGTGACTCTTAAGAGAGTTAACGTTTTACAAACATAAAATTATATTAGTGCCCAAAAAAATCTCTGTAGATAGCAATTGAACAGAGTATTTTCTGTCTCACAATAAATGGAAAGGTCTGTGCATGTCAATTGTTTTCCCTTTGTGATCCAAGTTTTTGTTATTTGTTTTGATTTTTAAATGATGATATAACGTACATACCATAAAGTATGCAGGTACTTTACCTTAAGTTTAAGCCCAATACATTTTTATATGTATGTACAGCTTTATCACTCCCATCCACATCAAGTTATAGAACATTTCCAACATACAATAGGTTCCTCCTGACCCTTCCCAGTATATGATGTTCCACCCTTCTTTCATCATTAATTAATTTTGATCTGTTCTTGAACTTCATAGAAATGAAAGCATATAGTATGTCCTCTTTTGTGTCTGGCTTCTTTCACTTAATGTGATATTTTTGAAATTCATCCATGTTGTATTTATATATATATCAGTAGTTTTATTATTGCTGTTAGCATTCCATCGTGTATAAACATCAGTCATTTTTCTAATCTGCCATTGGTGGACAGTTGTTTCCAAATAGTGACTATTATAAGTGAAGCTTCTATGAATATTCTTATAATTATTTTTGGTGGTCATGTGCACTCATTTTTCTTGGACATGTATTAAGGAGTAGGATTTCTGAGTCATAGGGTAAGCATACGTAGATGATACTGCCAAGGAGTTTTCTAAAGTAGCTGTAACAGTTTATAACTCCATTGGCAATGCATGAGTTTCTTGCTTCATCTGCCTGAGAACCTGATATTGTATAGTTGATGACTTGCTCTGATTGTAACTTGCATTTCCCTGATGAATAATGACATTGAGTATCTTTTCGTAAATGTCATATCCATTTGGATGTCCAGTCCTGTAAAGTCTCTTTTTAAGGTTCTTGCCCATTTTTCTATCAGGTTTTTATCTGTCTTCTTAATAATTTTTATTGTACTACTCCACAAACAATGTAAGAACTTTACAACACCCCTTCAGATGATTGTTATTATATATTTTACCTCTGTCTATATATTATAAAAATTCAGCACAATTATTTTATTGTTGCTCTAAATGTTTATTAGTCATTAATTTTTAAAATATTTGTTTACCCACATATTTACCTTTTTGTTGCTTTTCCTTTCTTCCTATAGATCCATGTTTCTATATAGGACAATTTTTCTTCAGTTTGAAAACTTCCTTTGCTATTTCTTGTAATGTGAGTGTGTTGTGACAATTTTGTCACCTTTTGGTTTATCTGAAAATGTCATTATTTTACCTTCATCTGTGAAAGATATTTTCGCTGTGTTAGAATTCTAAGTTGGCAGTTTTTTTCTTTCAAAGTTCACAGATACTATTCCATTGTCTTTGTCTTCTGACTTTCAATAAATTTCTTGAGAAGCCAGCTATTAATCTTGCTTTCCTGAATATAATGTATCGTTTTTTTCCTCTGCCTGCATTTAAGACTTTTTCTTTTTTTTTTTTTTTTTTAACTTTTTATTGTATAGTATAACATATATACACAGCAAAGAAATAAAAAAGCAGTAGTTTTCAAAGCACTCTTCAATAAGAACTTACAGGACAGATCCCAGAGTTTGTCATGGGGCTACCATATGATCCTCTCAGATTTTTCCTTCTAGGTACTCCAGAATATAGGAGGCTAGAAGGCTTAAATATTTTTTTAATCACCACAATTGACTTTTTTCTTTTGTATTTGTGAAAAATAACATATACAAAAAAGCAATAAATTTCAAAGCATAGCACCACAATTAGTTGTAGAACATATTTCAGAGTTTGATGTGGGTTATAATTCCACAATTTTAGGTTTTTACTTCTAGCTCCTCTAAGATACTGGAGACTAAAAGAGATACCAGTTTAATAATTGAGCAATCATATTCATGTGTCAAATCCTAACTTCACTGTATAGCCCCAACATCCACATTGATCTTTCTGTTCTTTTCTTTAGGGGCATTTGGGCTATGGCCAGTCTAACTTTTTTGTATTGGAAAGGTCTGTCACTAATATGGGGTAGGGAGATGGAACTATCTGATGTTCTGGAGAGGCTGGGCCCTCTAGGTTTCAGGACTTATCTGGTCTAGATACCCATCTGGAGATTGTAGGTTTCTGGAACATTACACTAGTGCATGGAACCCTTGTGGAATCTTATATATGGCACTAGGTGTTCTTTAGAATGGGCTGGAATGGCCCTGGTTGGGGGTTGGCAGATCATGATAGGTAACAAGGTCTAACTGAAGCTTGCATAAGAGCAACCTCCAGAGTAGCCTCTCAACTCTATTTGAGCTCTCTCAGCCACTGATACTTTATTACTTACATTTCTTTTCCCCCTTTTGGTCAGGATGGCATTGTTGATCCCACGATTCCAGGGCCAGATTCTTCCCTGGGAGTCATCTGCCATGTCACCAGGGAGCCTTTCACCCCTGGATGTCATCTCCCACATAGTGGGGAGGGCAATGGTTTCACTTGCAGAGTTGGGCTTAGAGTAAGTTCACATCTGAGCAACAAAAGAGGTCCTTTGGAGGTGACTGTTAGGCATACCTATAGGTAGGCTAAGCTTCTATGCTTCCTATGTAAGCTTCACAAGAGTAAGCCTCAAAATCAATGGCATGGCCTATTGATTTGGGTGTCCCTAATGTTTGATGCAGTATCAGGGGAATTCCTAATGGTAAAGTTTAATAGTTCTATATTTTTTCTCCCATCCATCAAGGGATTTTGCCAATACTTTTTGATTATCTGTTTAATATACTGTAGGATATATCCAGGCATTACACTAAGCTATACAGGAGTAAAGGACCTCTTTCTCATTCTGGGCTCCCTGTGTTTCAGTTGTTCAAATGAGTTATACAGACAGGTTCAATTAGATTACATGCTATGGAAAATTTTGGTTCCAAACCAAATAAATCTTTCTTCATTTGGTCTCAAAGAGTATATGTTGTTTTAAACTATAGACATTATTTTCCTTACCCCTGTGTTCTGAATTACTTTAACCCCAACCTGATCCGCTTCGTTCTTATCTCTAAATATCAGGTTATATATATATATATATATATATACAGCCTCTTGAAGTGCAGAAACAATAATTACCACTCTAGACTAAATATGTCTGCTATGAAAGCTTAAAATTTAGGCCCCTGTTTTCTTGTAAGCATTTTCTAAAGGAGACCATACCATTGGTCTTTTGTTTCTGGCTTATTTTGCCTCACCAATTGTACCACATGTTTATTCATGTCGTTGCTTGCCTCACGACTTCGTTCCTTTTTTTGTAGCAGCCCAACATTCATTCATAAATATACACCATTGTTCGCCAATCTACTTCTCAGTCAGTGCATCCTTCAGCCACCTGCATTCATTAGGCATGATGCATGGTGCCCAAATTCCATAGTCCATGAGCACTCTCAATTTTAGATAATTTCATTGTTCCTAAGAGAAAGAAAAACAATAAACACACCCTTGCCAAATAGGAAATCTAAATCTTGTCTTAGTTCTTGTGCCTCCCCCCATTATTTACCTCTGCCTCTGCTTTTGCTGTAGTTGTGCTGATGTTTTCCTTTTAAACATAGCCCATAGCATGCAATAGCAGTTTTCCCCCAAAGCACTCTTTGTACACGAATCATACCTTTGAAGTAGTTCTTGCAAGAGCTCATTTATATTTCTAGTGTTTATCAGTGGGACATGTAGGTCTATACAACCCCTTTCAGTCTTCTTCGTCCTCAATATGATATTAATTATAGACCCACTAGAGAACCACCTTCACTTCTATCTGGAGTTCACCCTCGTTAACTAACCATTCACCCATCTCTAGCGTC
>PVIY010032336.1:0-28906 GCA_004026745.1 Myrmecophaga tridactyla
AAAAAAAAAAAAAGAAGGCAGTGGCTAACAAAATGCATTTCATTTTGTTAAAATTGAAAAAGTGTTGCACTCAAGCCTTTCTTTGACAAACATGATATCTGTTATGAACTCCAGGAAGATTAAAATATTCTGTGAATGCTCCATTTCACTAAAGTCTTGCAAATGCAACACAGATATCTGAAAGTAAAATAAAACCGCCAAATTATGTCATGAAAATATTAAGGCCTTTTCAAACACAAACACAATGACCACTTTCATAAATAGAAAATATGAGGCCCATAAATGAGGAAAAATTATTTGATCATTTTTTGTTCTTCTCATAAGAGATTTTTAACGTAGGTAAGCTGTTGTTGGTATGTTTTAAAACCATTTTCCAAAACTATATTAGAAGACGAAGAGATATTTTCCTGAAGGGGAAGCAACTAATTAGACCAGAAATTTGGCCATCACTATTTCCAGGATGACACCTTCAACCTCCCAGTTTGGAAAGGGGTAGACTCATGAGCGCAAGGAGAGCACTCATCAGTGAAAAATCTCTACGTGACTTTTGACTCCACATTCAATCTGCATCTCCAGAATATCTGACAGAGCTTCCAGAACTTGCTGTCATTCCAGATGTCCTTTAATGAAGAGTCAGGATTTTCTAACTTAATGAAAATAATGAATAAAAATAGAAAGTCATGGATCGAAGAGCCAGATTTGTTTCATCCTATATATGGAGTCCTTGGTGAAAGACTGCAAATGAATTTCTTCTCAAAGATATAAACCTATCATTACTGTTACTGTTATTTTTATTCACCTTAAATAATTAAATACATGTTTGTTGAGTCATGATTAATCTTTTCTTTTTAATTTACCCAAAGTTGATGATCGGCATTCAGTGGCCCAAAGAGACTGAAGATTTGCGGCCACAGCTCCCAGGTCTGCTGGGCCCTTGAGAGATTCTGAGCCTTACTGGTGGATTATGTTAGATCCTTACTGGGAGGAGATAAAAACTGTGGTGGTGGCTTCATTTCATGGAGGAATTAAAGTGCGGACTGTAGAAAACCTAGGGTCTTGTGCGCTGACTTCAGCGTCCGCACTCTTACAGAGGGCCTCCTGGCTTGGCGCCATCACCATTTCTGCTTCCACCCCTTCTAAAGGCAGCCTCTGGCCTCGGCTGAGAAGTGCCCACATGGAGTTAGCTCACCGCCCAGGCAATTGAAGGTGTCTGGGTTGGAGCCCTGCCTTTGCCACATTCTAGGTGTGTGACTTCAGGGGAGTGACTTTCCCACTCTGAGCCACCACGTTTTCATCTGAGAAGCTCAGGTAATTCCTTCATCTTGGTAGGATGACTGTGAATTTCCAATACGAAAATGTGTGTGAAAGCTCTTTGGGACCTGCAATGCAGAACAGATTAAAGAATCAACTCCCACTTCTCCCACTGCCGAAAATCTTTCCCATTCTATTCTCCCAGCAGAAAGCCAACCCTGCCTGGCATTAAAGACACAGGGTGGTGAGGGCTGGGGTACGCAGGGCATCAGGGGAACAAGGAGGGGAAATTTATAGTAGCTCCTTTCAAGATCCCGACTTCGTTTTTCATCCATCCACCCTGCCTCCCATCAGCCATTCATCTGTCCATCCAATAAATGTCTTTCAAATACCAGTTATGCCCCAGGAGCCTGGGATCCCTCTGTAGCTCCTCGAGTTACATCTAACCACAAAGTTATCAAGACTTTTCTTGAGTCCAGGCACTTGTGCTGAAACCAAAGCTGCTCCCAGTGGCCAGAGCTCAGGCCCCATCGGGCCCTGTGGTTTGGCAGAGCCAGGCTGTTGGATGACTTGTACCCTCAAGCCAAGAAACTAAAGGAGGCTGGGCTGAGTCACAAACAGAGCACGCGAGGAGCGGAAGAATGTGCGCGGGGGCTGGAGATGCCAGGCCCACCTTAGTTGTGGGCTCCCTCAGTCCAGCCTGACCAACTCTTGTGGACGCGGAGCATTTGCAGGGCAGGCGCTGAGGGGGTTAGAAGACAGGCCCTGGCCACCACTGGACAGGACTTTTTTTTTTTTTTTTTTAACTTTTTTATTAATTAAAAAACTTAACAAAAGAACATTAATATATCATTCCATTCTACATATACAATTGGACAGGACTTTGTGATCCAGCAAAAGGGATGTCTTCTCAGCACAGCAGGACCTGGGGAGAGCCCAGTCTCAGTGACAGTCCAGCTGAGGGTAGGTGACAGGCTGGCTCCTCCTGAGTTCCCATTCCTGATGTTTGGTTATGACACCATGGTTACTGTGATGCCACAATGGAACATTCTTCCCCAGCTGCTGGAAAAAATCCTTCTGTTAAGCTCTGTGTAAGGCCAGAGTGAGTTCATTTCTCCTTTAGGAGGAGCAGTTGACAGAAGAAATCTTGAGAACCATCGTGACGATAACAGACCTCGGGTGTCATGAGCAGAAAATGGTGACTTACAACTGCCCTCATGGGTCCTTTAGGCTACTGTGCATTGTTTGAGGCAAGGGTTTGGGCCTGGTGTCACCACCCCTGGAGAAGCATGCTTGGGCTTTGGATTCAGACACGTCTGAGTTGGAATTCCAAAGCTTGCTAGCTGTGAGATCTTGGGCAGGCTACTCAATGTTTCCCAGAGTCAGTTTCCGAATCTGTAAAATGGGAATAATGCTAGTGTCTGCCTCATGAGATTGCCGTGCCCAGTCACCGAGCCAGATGCCCGGCTGTTACCGGTTAAGGGGAATCGCAGCAGGATTCGAGCCAGCAGAGCTTTAGCAGGACTCGGGCTTGTACTAACCCTGGCCTTTTCTTTCGGCAGCGTTGCATGGCCACAGAGTTAAGGCAAGGGTTGAATTCCAAGGGTCAAAACCCCACCCATTTCAGAGACCCACCTCTCGGGGAAGGCCGGGGGCTCCGGCTGGACTGAGGAGCCCGCGGCCGAGCGAGCGCGCCGCCTTCTCTCCCCGGACCCCCGACAGCTCGCGCGCGGAGCCTGGGCGTCGGGCGGCCGGTCCCCGCCTCGCTACCGCGCGGAACCACGCCACAGGGGCTGACAGGTGGGTGTCCCCAGCCTTGGAACCTCTCGTCGGTGGAAAGGAAAGCGGCAGGGCCCGACGCTGGGGCAGAATCACGCCGTGGGGAGGAGAGGAAGAAGGGGCGCGGGTCTGCACGGTGACGGGATGGCTGCCTTTTGTCTCCACAGCTGCCCATGGTGTCCGCTGCGGGTCCCTCTGGGGATGGCGGAGATGAGAGCGCTGCTCCTGCTGCTGCTCTGTGTCTCCCACTCTTCTGCCAGTGAGTGCGGCTTCTCCTGTAGGGAAGAACACGGCAGGGGGCCCACCCGGGAAATTAAATGGGCCTAGAGAGGGGCGGGGCGGGGGCGGGGAGCGGGCGCCCTGCGCTCTGGGGCGCGCGGGCCGCGCTGGTGGCAGGAACCCGGCGGGGAAGTGAACTGCGGGGCGTGGAGGTGGGAACCCAGGTCTTAACGCTCAGGGCCGCAGCCGGGTCAGGAGATAAGCCTTGGGCTGCAGCCCTCCGGCCCGTGGGGGTGCAGCCTGCCTCTCCATCCCAGCCCTCCTGGGGCACCTTCCCCGGGTACGGTCAGATAGGGAAGTCCCCTCTGCTTGCAGAGGGCAGGGGCCTGTGAACGGTTCTGTGCTTCTTAGAACCAGGCTCACCCTGTGCTTTTAAAGCCGACATTGCTGTTCCAAAGAAGCATTTTGCAATGAAACTAAAAGGGCTTTATTATTCTTCTGCAAACTGTAACCCTCAATTACCTGGCTGGTCCCAGGGATGGGATGGACTAGCAATAGGGAGGGGGTGAGGAGATCAGCTGCTACTGCTGCCGGTGCCACGGAGGCTACCAGAGCCTTGGTGGCAGATGAAGGGGCAGTTGCAGGTTTTCTTGGACTAAAGAATTTGGGGAGAAGCGGTAGGGAGAGGGGCCCTGAGTGCCGCAGGGCTGGCTCTGTCCTTTCCCAGAGTCATACAGGAGAGATGAGAGAACCCTCCTTCCCAACACACATGCAAAGAGGGGAACCCTCCACCTTCCTCAGCCTTCTCCACCTCCTCTGCCTCCTTGTAGCCCCAAAGGGCCACAGCCAAGTGACGTCTCTGAGTCGGATTCCTCATGACACCTGGGCTTCCCAAGGGTCTTATATGTTCAAATGAACTAACAGACTAAAGCTTTGAAAAAGCAAAAGTCATCACACATCTAGTTCTGTTCGGATTGGAAGAACAGGTTAATGTCTTGCTTGTTACAAATCGCCCATGTCCTACGAAAAAATCAGACTGAAGATAAGGAATCCAGCTTAAACAACCAGCTCTGTCGTTGTTCCAGGAAAGTCTCCAAGTGACAATTGATGGAGAGACTTGGCTGACATGGTGCCCCTGCATGGAGAGGCCCGTCATGGTCCTTTAATGATAACACTGTATGTTCCAACTCTAGATCATAACATGAAACCCTCTGCCATTGGTGTTCACCTCAAAGGTCACCAAATGCGGGAAGCCCTCCTGGACTTCCCTATGCAGAATTCACACCCCCATCTCTGCATACAATGGGCACACTCCTTTGTCTCCTCACATGGTCATCACTCTTCCACATATCTGTCTCCCCCATCAGTGATTCTAGAAGCTTCCTTGATGGCTATAATATGTAGTCGGGGAGAGACAGCACTACACTCTGAGTGGGTAAGGGTGAGATGGCCACCATGGGTCCAAGAAGGATGTGGGAAACCTGTCCCCTGGCATAGACAGGGCAAACTGAGCAGTGAGGGAGGACACGGGGCAGTGGAGGGGGTCAGCTGCCAGTGAGAGCAAAACACCAGTGTGAATGCCACGCAGTCATGGGGCCTCGGAAGTGAAGTGGGCAAGTGAAAGGAGCTGAGACTTTGAAGGAGTCAGTCCTGTTTCTGACCAGATGACCTTCAAAGGATCTTTCTATTGTGACATTCTAACCTCGTCCGTGACTCTACCAGTATGGAATTCACCACCACAACAAAATAACATGGGGCAATACAGTTATCTCAGACCAACCCAGAACTGGCAGGGGGAGAACATCACTTAAAACTTTAGTTGATGTTTTCACTTTCATTTGAAAGGAAGTCCAGGCTTCTGGCCAGTGGAGGTAATCCATTCTAGGGCACAGGAAGGCAAGGGCTGGGCAGCCTGTGGGGCCTTAGACAGCCTTGTCTGCCAGGGCCTTTAGCCCCCTGACAACAAAAAAGCAGGGTGTGCTTAGTGGGCAGAATGCTTTTGTTCATTCATCGGATGATTTATTGAGCACCTACTATGTGCCAAACACTGTGCTGGCCCCGAGGATATACTGGCAAGCAAAACAAGTACAGGAAAGGGAACCCTGCATGCAAATAGTCTCGGTGGGGAGGGACAAGGGCATAACTGAGAGGATGAAGTGTGGCTGCAGCAGAGACTGAGGGGTGTGGAGTCTGCATTCATTGGACCGGCCCTCCACCCTACAGCTGTGTAACTTGGACCAGAACTTACCTGCTCACAAACTCAGTTTCCTCATCTGCAAAAGGAGGAGGGCACTGTTCACCTGCCAGGGCTCTCGGGTGGACTGGATGAAGTCGTGTCTGTCGGCGTTCTCAAACTTTTTGACCTCATTGGACTCCTTTGCACTCTTAAAAAATGTTGAGAAACCCAAAGACGTTTCATGTATTGGAGCTGAATCTGGATATTTACCATATTAGAAATTAAATCTGAGTAAAAATTAAAACGCAAGAACACACACTCACCATGCTGTTAGCCATCATTGCCACTGACATCATGTAACCTCTGGAAAATTCCACTGTACACTTGTGAGAAAATGGGCATGAGAAAAAGCAGATAACGCCTAAGCATTCTTAGGAAAATAGATGTAATCTCACAGACCCTGGAAAGGGTCTTTGGGACTCCCAGAGATCTCCAGACTACACTTTGAGAAACACCGATGTATAGAAAAGATTTTGCATACTGCCTGGCATGTCCAGTCCCATAGGTGGACGTGACCCATAGTCTAATGCTATTTCCAGGCTTACAGATGCCACCAGGACTGATGGGGAAAAGATCCACTAGGATAAAAAAAGGAATGGGGGCAGTGGGGTGAGCAACAACCCAGAAGAAGCCCTAGGAGGAGTGGGGAGCCAGCAGGAGAGGGGGTCCTGAGGTCTAGTGCGGGGCAGCGGTGGACTCATTGCCCGGCAGTGAGCCCCTGCCCGCCCCCCCCCAACTGCAGGATGTGGCATCCAGAAAGCCTTCACTGTGGCCGCTTCCCAGAACATGGTCATCAGCAAGGAGTTCCCGTGGGTGGTGTCCCTGCAGGATTCCCGGTACACTCACCTGGCTTTCGGCTGCATCCTCAGTGAGTTCTGGATCCTCAGCACCGCGTCCACCTTTCAGAACAGGCCAGTACCCCTGCCTTTGGGGCACACGCAGCTCCCGGGGGCGCGGGTCGAGGCGGGGGGCTCTATTTCCTCCTGAGTCTGGGGGAGGCCCACCAGGGCCCTCCGGGGATGGAGTCTCAGGGCCCTGAGTCTCGGGACCTGGTCACCAGTCACCGAGTAGGGCCACAGTCCGCTGTCTTCTCTGCTGTGGGGACATGGGCTGTGCGACTGACAAGTAAAATGTTTGCTCCCCATTCCACATAGGAAGGAAAGGAAGGGGCTGACTCTCAATACTGGAGGTCCATCCTGGCTTATCGTGTTCAATCACTCAATAGAAGCCTTGGTTTCTTTTAAAGCAGTTTCCCTGGGCCTTAAAAATGTTCCTGCCATAAGTATGTACATAAAAAAAAGACTGGAAGGAAATTCGTAGATGCTTGAAGAGTGCTTATCTCTGGCTGTTTAGGATTCACGATCACTATTTCCTTCTTTGAACTTCTCTGTAGTCTCCAAATTCTGTTTAAGAATTATTTTAATGCTATTAAAGGAATATAATTTTTTTTTTTTTTTTTGGTATACCATCTCAGTTCCCAGTGATTTCCCTTTTGGGAATCAACATTAAGGAAATAATTTCCATCAATGAAAAAGTTTTAAGAAAAAGTTGTTTGTGGGAATTTTAATAGTCTTCCTTAGCAAAGCATCACAAACTGGGTGGTTTAAAAGAAGAAAAACCTCTCCGTTCTGGAGGCCAGCTGTCAGCTGGGCCGTTTTCTCCGATAGATCCTACCTGTGTCTCCCTCCCCTCTGGCGGCTGACCATCCTTGGCACCCCGTGGCTCCCAGCAGCACACCTCCAGCCCTGGCTCCGTCGGCACATGGCCTTCTCCCCCGGGTGTCTCTGTCTGTGTCTCTTCTCTTCTAACACCCTACTGTGGTATGGCCTCACCTTAACTGCACCTGCAAGGACCCTATTTCCAAATAAGGGCATGTTCTAAGGACTGAGGGTTGGGATTTCAACCTATCTTTCTGGGGGACACATTCAACCTAGAATATTTACCTTCCCACAAAATACTGGGAAGAAAGTTAATGTCCAATTCCTGATCACTGGCAAAATAAATAATAGTATAAACCCTCAGTGGAAAATTGTGCAGCTGCTGAACTTTTAACATTAGATTTAATTTTAAAATTGAAACTCTATGTACCTGGTGATACGTCCCTGGTTCACAAAGAACCAAAGAGTATAGGATGAAAAGCAACTCCTTCCCCCACGTGCCTTCAGGCCCTCCCTCCCCTGTGACCTAGCATCCTACCTGCTGTAACAAAGGGTCACAAACCGGGTGGCTGAAAACAACCAATCCATGGTGACACAGAGGCTAGAAGTCTGAGATCAAACTTCCGAAGCCTGTAGGGAAGAATCTGTCCCACGCCTCTCTCCTGGCTTTGGACAGTGATGGGCCATCCTTGGTGCTCCTTGGTTTGTGGCATAACTCAGACTCTGCTTCCGTCATCATGTGGCTGTCCTCTCTCTAGATGTCTGTCTGTCTCCTCTCCCCTTCTTCTAAGGACACCAGTCATTGGATTAAAGTCCCACCCTACTTTCAGTAGGGCCTCATTTTAACTTGCTTGATTCCACCTGTAATGACCCTATTTCCAAATAGGGCCGCATGCTGAGGTTTGGGGATTAGGGCTGCAACCTGTAGACCCATCTGTGCTGCTCTATAAATCTACTGACAGCGCAATTGCTTTTCTCTTCGCACAGCTGGTAGCAGAGGAAGCACCCTATTCTACTCTTAGCTTTCCTCACTCTCGCATACATGCTGGAGATCTTTTCTTATCAATACATACAGAGCTACCATATTATTTTTGTCGTCTGTATGCTATTCCATCGTGTGAATGTTCCATAATTACAATCCTCTGATAATGGCAATGTGGGTTGCTTCCAGTCTTTTACTATTACAAAAAAAAGAAAATGCTACAGTAGATATACTTGTACATATATTATTTCACAATCATGCAAATGTATCATAGCAAAAATAACCTAGGAGTGGAAATCCTAAATTAAAGAAGATATGCAGTCATAATTTTGATAGCTATTGCCAACTAGCCCTCCATAGAGGTTCTGTTTCTATGTAGAATTCTCATTATTGTTGTTTTCTATCTAGCCTGCTGTTATGGTTTTGATTTTCTCTTTGATTCAAGGGTTTTATTAAAAAAAAAAAAAGAGGGCGGCTGCCGTGGCTCAGCAGGCAGAGCTCCGACCTGCCATGCTGGAGGTCTGGAGTTCGATCCCTGGTGCCTCCTGCCCATATGCAAATTAAAAAAAAAAAATAGAAAAAAAAAAGAGTTAAAATATCCAGGTAATAGGTTTTTTTTATTTTTGTTTTTCCCCTTTATTGATTTTGAGTTATACTGCATAGTGATTTATTTATGATTTTGTTGATGTCCTTGGGGCCTAATATGTGGTTCATGTGAATATTTTCCACTGGTAAATTGAAATGTGTATTTTCTCTCCTTGGAGTACTATTTTACCTATAAAATTGATCTGTT
This sequence comes from Myrmecophaga tridactyla, assembly GCA_004026745.1. Classification (NCBI taxonomy): domain Eukaryota; kingdom Metazoa; phylum Chordata; class Mammalia; order Pilosa; family Myrmecophagidae; genus Myrmecophaga; species Myrmecophaga tridactyla. The sequence goes on from PVIY010032336.1 coordinate 8,919, forward strand.
CTGGGCTGAGAGAAGTGAATGAAAATCTCCTACCACACATGAGCTTCTGCTTTTTTCTCCTTGCATCTCCTGGAGTTATAACTTTGTGACTACTGTGTCACTCGTTGCGGATATTTCTTTATCATTATTTTTGTCTTGGTGCTTTTTTTGCTCTGAATTCATCCAGCTTGTTTGATGTTTAAAATGTGACTCCTACTCCTTTGTCTTAGGCTATGTTTTCTGTGTTTATTGCGTCTTGTTTTGCTAATCTTTGCTCTCCTTTGTTTTGCTTCATATGTCTCTTCTGACAAATTTGGAAAATTTGTATTTTCATTCTGGTCTTCATCTTAGAGTTACAATTTCATGTAAGATACCTAAATCCTCTGTTTCTTTCTGTGCAGTGATCTCTTGACTCTCTGCTGTGATCAGTGCTGGAATTTTTACCTTTTTCCTTCTTTCTTCCTTCTTTCTCCTCTGAAACCACCCAATTTCAAAAGGTTATACATGTGTTTCGGTATTTACTTCTATCCATTTACACTATGCACATGCTTTTTATTCATTTATTAGCTGTAAATAATATGTTTTGACTCCTGGATATAAAGATGAGGAAATCATACTCCTTCCAACTTTGTTCCCAACTTCAGTTATATCATTTGATTACTGCCAGGATTTATAACATTTTTAACTCTGATCTATAACTTTACAAAGTTTTTCTTTTACTTTAATTTTAGTCCAATATTATAATGGACTCCAACTTTACTTACAGATCTTTTGCTGGATTTTCTCCATTTGAGAAGTTGGAGAAACTTGTTTGGCTGAAGTTAATTTTCAAGTAGTTTCTTAAAGGAGGTCTCCCAAGAACCATATTCATTGCTTCTTGCATATACCAAAATGTTTTGCGCTAAGGATAGGCTAAACCTACCTAAAATTAGGCCTAAGAGTCACCCCCAAGAGAACCTCTTTTGTTGCTCAGATGTGGCCTCTCTCTCTCTCAGCCAACATGACAAGCAAACTCACTGCCCTCCCCATCTCTACTTGGGACATGCCTCCCAGGTGGACCTTCCTGGCAACGTGGGACAGAAATCCTAGAGTTGAGACTCTGCACCAAGGGATTGAGAAAACCTTCTTGACCGAAAGGGGGAAGAGAGAAATGAGACAAAATAAAGTGTCGATGGCTGAGAGATTCCAAACAGAGTCGAGAGGTTATCCTGGAGGTTATTCTTACGCATTAAACAGATATCACCTTGTTATTTAAGGTGTAATGGAGAGGCTGGAAGGAAGTGCCTGAAAATGTGGAGCTGTGTTCCAGTAGCCATGTTTCTTGAAGATGATTGTATAATGATACAGCTTTCGCAGTGTGCCTGTGTGATTGTGAAAATCTTGTGCCTCATGCTTCTTTTATCTACCTTGTAGACAGATGAGTAAAACATAGAGATCAAAAATAAATAAATAATAGGGGGAACAAATGTTAAAATAAATTTGGTAGATTGAAATGCTAGTGATCAATGAAAGAGAGGGGTAAGGGGTATGGTATGTGTGAATTTTTTTCTGTTTTCTTTTTATTTCTTTTTCTGAATTGATGCAAATGTTTTAAGAAATGATCATGATGATGAATATACAACTATGTGATGATATTGTGAATTATTGATTATATATGTAGAATGGAATGATCATATGGTAAGAATGTTTGTGTTTGTATGTTGGTATGTTTAATAAATAAAATAAATTTTAAAAAAAGAAAGAAAAGCTAAAGAGAGCTCTGCAGATTGAAAGGGAAGGACAACAGACAATCGACTGAAGCCATGTGAAGAAATAAAGATCTCTGGTAAAGATTTAAAAAAAAATGTTTTGTACTACCCTTAAACCTGAATGACCACTTCAGTTAAGAATGTATGGCTCATACTTTCTTTTCTTGGGGACTTCATTGATGCTATCACCCTGGATTTCTGGTATATCTTGCTTTGGAGAAGTTTGAGGCCATTCTGACTTTCCCCCATAGGTAGGTTGACCACACTTCCTGATAAGCCTTGGAGACTTCTGGTTTACAATTATCCCAGCATCCATTCACTCTCGCAAGTTCCCTGGATTGGACAATAAATTATATGGGCAACCTAAAGATGACAACAACATTTTCTGTTTGAATACCTAAGGATCCAAGGATTCCTTTTTTGTCACAAAGTCCACCATCTTCACCAGCTATGCTGGCTGTCTCCCATTTGCTCCTCCAGATCCACACTTCTCCCTTTCCTTTGGCTTTCAAGATTTTCTCTTTGTCTTTGATTTTCTGCAGTCTGAAAATGATATGCCTAAGTATAGATTTCTGAGTATTTATCTTTCTGGGTGTTCTCTGAGCTTCCTCAATCTGTGGTTTGGTGTTGTCACTAATTCTGGAAAATTCTTAGACATTATTCCCTCAAATATTTCATCTATTCTTTTCTTCTCCTTCTTGTATTCCCATCACATGTATGTTATACTTTTGTAATTGTCCCACAGTTCTTACATATTTTATTCTGTTTTTTTTTCTGTTCTGTTTTCTTTTTTCTCAGTCTTTTTTCTCTTTGCTTTTCAATTTGAGAAATTTCTATTGAAATATCTTCAAACTTACTGACTCTTTCCCTTCGCTGTGTCCAATCTACGGATGAGTCCATTGAAGGCATTCTTTATTTCTGTTATAGCATTTTTTATTTCCATTTTTTCCTTTTGATTCTTTCTTAGAGCTTCCTTCTCTCTGCTTATATTACCCATCTGTTCTTACATCTTCTTTTTTTCCCATTAGAACCCTTAGCATATTAATCATAGTTATTTAAAATTCCTGGTCTGACAATACGAAAATCTCTGTCATATCTGGGTCTAGTTCTGATGCTTGTCCTGTCTCTTCACATTGTGCTTTTTCCCTTTCAGCATGCCTTGTAATTTTTTTTGTGGAAAGCCGGGTATAATGTATTGGGTAAAAGGAACTGAAGTAAATAGGCCTTCAGTGTGAGGTTTAAGTTTATCTGGTGTGAAGTTAGGTTGTGCTTACTATAGATGTCAGAGGCTAAAATGTCCTCTGGTGTCCTTGTTCCTGCCTTCCCTGTTGCCTTTGAGTTTCCCTAGAGATTTCTCCTTAAATTGGGTCTAAGCCTTGCAGTCCTTTTATCTGTCATGTCCTTGTTATTATACAGGAGTCTTACTGATGTGGTAGCAAGATGTGGGGAGAGAAGAGATGTTCTATAAACTTATGAGATTTCAGTCTTTTAGACCTTCATAAGCAGTTTTCAGCTTTGTTATTTTTAATTCCTTAGGTGGGACAGGAAGGCAAGAGGGGCTGGAATTGGGTATTTGCCTTCTCTGGTAAGATAGTTTCCCTTGAGGGCAGAAGTTTGTTAAGGAGGACAGAACAGTCTGGGCATATTTCAAAATGGTTATTTTTCCCCTCTCCCTGTCAGAAGCATGGCTTGTGTTGCATTTTGCTCTCATGTTCACCACTGGTAGTCCTGGGCCTCAACTTAGTTCAAAGTCAGTCTCCAGCAATTAGTCAATTGCGCTTTGAGAATTCCTGCCTGATATTGATTACAGTGGTGGTTTCTGCTCTTGGAAAGTAATGATTCTCTGTATCTGTCTGTATCTCCATTCTGGTTTAGTGGTTTGCCCTGTGACCTCAATTTTCTGATGATCTGAGAAATTGTGCTGGTTTGAAAGGATTTATGTGCCCTAAAAAAGCAATGCTTTAATCCTAAACAATCTTGTGAGAGCAATGGTTTCTTCTCACCCTTATTCAGTACTGTATGTTGGAAACTTTAATTAGCTTATCTCTGGAGATGTGACTCAATCACTGTGGTTATTAAACTGGATTAGGTTTAGGCATGTCCACCCATTCAAGATGGGTCTTGATTGATTTTAATGGAATCCTTTAAAAGAAGAAGCACATTGGAAAAAGCTAAAGAATAACAAGAGAGAAATCCACAACAGAGAAGAGGTTTTGGTACCAGGAGTGGGGTGCTGCTGCAGTTTGCAAATACCAAACATGTTGGAATGGCTTTTTAAATGGATAAGGGGAAGATTTTGGAGGAGTTGTGAACAGATTGATAGAGAAGGCCTAGAATGTTTTGAAGAGACTGTTGGTAGAAATGTGGACTCTAAAGACCCTTCTGATAAGTCCTTAGAAATAAATGAGGCACATGTTATTATAGACTGGAAGGAAGGTGATCCTTGTTTTAAAATGGCAGATAATCTGGCAAAATTGACTAGTGGCTTTGGCTGGAAGGCAGATTTTAGAAACCATGAACTTGGATATTTAGCAGAAGAAATTTCCAAATTAAATGTGGAAAGTTCAGCCTGGTTTCTCCTTGCAGTTTATAGTGAAATGTGACAGGAAAGAGATAAGCTGAGAACTGAACTCTTTGGTACAAAGAAACCAGAAATTACTGTTCTGGAGAATTCTGGTCTTCTAGGAAGGAAGAACCCAGAGAACAGTGCTCCACATGAGGACTTGACCAAATATGGTACCAGTCAGCCATTTCAGAGGAAGCCAGGATTGGACACGGAGTTATCCAGGAAGGATTTGTGGAAACTCCTTGTGTCTAATGAGCATGATCTAAGGTTACTACATAGAAAGCCAGCTGGAGTGTTATGGGATCTGTATAAAGAGAACCACTGCCAGTCGGGACTGAGAGGGACAGAGAAGGGACACATTAGAGGAAAAAAACCATGGAGGCTGGGGTCTGAAGTCAAGAAGCCTCCAGCCAGGAAAGTGGACCCACCGAAGTCCATGGAGAGGGTGCGTTTTCCCCAAAGGCAGAGGATGGGCCTTCCACCTCATTGCAGTGGAAGAGTCATGCCTCCTCAGGCCTTGGAGAGGGTGAAGCACATTCCTTGGGTTTGGGGAGAGCCTGGCTGCTACCATATGGAAGGGTTGAGCGTGTGCCCCAGAGATGGCAGAGAGGTCGGGTGCAGCCCCGATCCTTGGAGAGGGTGGAGCCAAGAAAAAGGTGGTCTCCCCAATGGTCCCCCAAGGTTGCATTCGAAGAGAGGCAGCCTCTGCGTAGGCCCTTGGAAAGGGTGGGACTGCTGCTTTCTTAAGCCCCGAAGATTAATGACTCTCAGACTTTGAAATCTAATGGAGTTTGCCCTGCAGGTTTTCAAAACTGCATGGGTCCAGTGACCCCTGTGTTCCTTCCTCTCTATGGAAGTGGGTATATGTACCCTATGACAGTTCCTCCTTTGTATGTTGGCAGCAAATAACTTGTTTTCAGTTTCTACAGGTCCAGAGCCAGAGGAGAACTTTGCTTTAGGACAGACCATGCCTGTAACTAACTTTGAGATTTTGTACTGGTTTTAATTTTGTATTGTATTTGTAATGTTACTGATGGTTTAAGGTTCTCTAATATTGTTATGGAATGAGTGTATTTTGTATATGGAAAAATATGTCTTTTTTAGGGTCCAGAGGGTGGAATGTGCTGGTTTGAAAGGTTTTGTGTACCCTAAAAAAGCAATGTTTTAATCCTAAACAATCTTGTGAGAGCAATGGTTTCTTCTAATCCCTATTCAGTACTGTATGTTGGGAACTTTAATCAGATTATCTCCATGGAGATGCGACTCAATCAAGAGTGGGCATTAAACTGGATTAGATAGAGAGGTGACTCCACCCATTCAGGTGGGTCTTGATTAGTTTACTGGAATCCTATAAAAGAGGAAACATTTTGGAGAAAGTGGGAAATTCTGAGAGAGCACAGACTGACATAGCCACGAGAAGCAGAGAGTCCATCAGCCAGCCAGCAACCTTTGGAGATGAAGAAGGAAAATGCCTCCTGGGGAGCTTCATGAAACAGGAAGCCAAGAGAGAAAGCTACCAGAGGACGCCGTGTGTGCCACGTGCCTTTCCAGATGAGAGAGAAGCCCTGACTGTGTTCACCATGTGCCTCCTCACTTGAGAGAGAAACCCTGAACTTCATCGGCCTTCTTGAACCAAGGTATCTTTCCCTGGATGCCTTAGATTGGACATTTCTATAGACTTGTTTTAACTGGAACATTTTCTTGGCCTTAGAACTTGTAAACTAGCAACTTATTAAATTCCCCTTTATAAAAGCCGTTCCATTTCTGGTATATTGTATTCTGGCAGCTAGCAAACTAGAGTAGACGGGTTGTTGATTTTCAGTTTTTTCTCTGTTATGAGGATGGGAGTGACAGCTTGCAAGCTCTTCACATGTCATGATGGAGACTGGAAGTCTCTACACTTTCTCTGTGTCTCAGGAGGCCGACTTGTGCCGGTTACAGCAATGCCATTTTTGTTTTTTCTTTGCAACTTTCATAATATTTTATTACACAAGCAATGCAGGTTTGTGGTAGAAAATTGATACATACACATAAATAAATACAGAATCAATAGCCCTTTTTCTATAACCACTTTAACCCTTTGGTAGTGATTCTTCAGATTTTTTCAATGAAAACACATGCAAATAATCAGTTAAGTAAACAGGAGCTTAAAAGAGCATATTCTTTCATTTTTAGTTTCTATTATGCTTAATTTATTTAGTTTATAGTGTATATATACAACATACTATTTCCATTTTAACCACCTTCAAGCAGACAGTTCAGGATTGTCAATAATAGTCACAATGCTGTGCCGCCACCGCCACCATAAATTACCAAACTTTTCCATTACTGCAAACAAAACTGCATCCACTAAGCATTTCCCACCCTCACTTGAGCACCCTGTAATCTACTTTCTGTCTCTATGAATTTGCGTGTTCTAGTCATTTCATATAAGTGAGATTATACGATATTTATCCTTTTGTGTCTGGTTTATTTCACTCAACATGTCTTGAATGCTCATCTATGTTGTAGCGTGTATCAAAACTTGGCTCCTTTTTTACGGCTGAATAATATTCCATTGAAAGTACATACCCACATTTTGTTTATCCATTCATCGGTTTATGAACACCTGGGTTACTTCAATCTTTTGGCTATTGTGAATAATGCTGTGAGGGACATTGATGTACAAATACCTGTCTGAGTCCCTGCTTTCAATTCTTCTGGGTACATACCTAGAGGTAGGATTGCTAGGTCCTATGGTAATTCTATACTTAACTTTCTGAGGAACTACCAAATTGTTTTCCACAGTGGTTGCACCTTTTTACCGTCTGACCAACAATGCATGAGTGTTCCTATTTCTCTGCATCTTCGCCAACACTGGTTACTTTCCATTTAAAAACTAACAGCTATCTAGTGGGTATGAAATGGTATCTCATTGTGGGTTTTTTTTTTAATGCAATTTTATTGAGATGTATTCACACAGCATAGAAACCATCCAAAGTGTGCAATCACTGATTCGCAGTATCATCACCTGGTTGTGCATACAGCCTCATGATCAAGTTTACAACATTCTCAGTACTCCAGAAAAAAGAGAAAAATAAACAAGAAAATCCAACCCTCCCATACTCCTTATCCCCCATATTATTGACCCTTAGTGTTGATGTAGTACATTTGTTACTGTTGATGAAAGAGTAATAAAATATCACGGTTAACTATAGTCCATAGTTTGTAATTTGTACATTTTCCCATATTATTATTAACTACTTATAAGAGTGTTGTACGACTTTATTATAATAGTGCCGTACCCCTTTATTATTTATTTATAATAGTGTTGTACATCTGCTCTAGTTCATGAAAGAACGTTTTTATATTTGTACAGTTACTCATGGACCTTGTTCACCACAAGATTCACGGTGCTGTACATTCCCATGTTTTAACCTCCAACTTTTCATCTGGTGACATATATGACTCTCAACTTCCCTTTGTCCACCAACTCACACACATTCAGCACTGTGAATTATTCTCACAATAATGTGTTACCATCTCCTCTGTCCATTTCCAAATGTCTAAGTTCACCCTAGTTAAATATTCTGCACATATTATGCAACCGCTTCCCATTCTTTAGCCTCCTTCTATATCCTGGTAACATATGTTCTATATTTTATGTCTATGAGTTTACATGTTGCAATTAATTCATATCGATGAAATGATAAAATATTTGTCCTTTTGTGTCTGACTTATTTTGCTTAGCATAATGTCCTCAAGGTTCATCCAGGCTGTCAAATGCTTCAGGACTTCATTCCTTCTTATTGCTGAATAATATTCAATCATATGTATATATCACATATTGTTTATCAATTCATCTGTTGATGGGCACTTGGATTGTTTCCTTTTGGGGAAGCAATTGTGAATAATGCCTATGTACATCAGTGTGCAAATGTCTGTTCGCATCCATCTTTCCAGACCTTCTGGGTATATCACAATAGCAGGATTACCGAGCTGTAAGGCAACTACATACTTAGCTTCCTGAGGAACTGCCAGACCGTCCTCCACGGTGTTTGAAACCATTGTACATTCCCACTAGCACTGAATAAGTGTTCCAATTTCTTCACATCCTTGCTGTCACGGTCAGGTTCATGTGTCAACTTGGCCAAGTGGTGGTACCTGTTTGTCTGATTGGGCAAGTGCTGGCCTGTCTGTTGCAATGAGGACATTTCATAGAATTAAATCATGATCATGTCAGCTGCATCCACAGCTGATTCCGTTTGTAATCAGCCCAAGGGGAGTGTCTTCTGCAATGAGTGATGCTTAATCTAATCATGGGAAGCCTTTTAAGGAGGATTCAGAAGAGACAGGCTCTCTTCCTGCTTCAGCTGGCGAGCCTCTCCTGTGGAGTTGGTCCAGACCCTCCATTGGAATCGTTGGCTGCACAACCTGCCCTGCGGATTCTGGACTCTGTGTTCCCGCGGTCACGTAAGACACTTTTATAAATTTTATATTTGCGAGTGTTCCCTGTTGATTCTGTTTCTCTAGAGAAACAGAAACTTGCCAACACTTCTAGTTGCCTGTTGTTTAATAGCAGCCATTCTAGTAGGTGTGAGGTGATAATCTCATTGTGGTATTGATTTGCATTTTCCTAATGACTAGTGACGCTGAGCATTTTTTCATGTGCCTCTGAGCCATCTGTATATTTTCTTTGGAGAAGTATCTGTTCATATCCTTTGCCCATTTTTTTAAATTGGGTTGTTTGTCTTTTTATTGTTGAGTTGTAGGATTTCTTTATATATGCTGGATATCAAACCCTTATCAGATATGTGGTTTCCAAACATTTTCTCCCGTCGAGTTAGTCACCTTTTCACCCTTTTGACAAAGTCCTTTGAAGCACTGAAGTATTCGATTTTAAGGATGTCTTTTTATTGTTGAGTTGTAGGATTTCTTTATATATGCTGGATATCAAACCTTTATCAGATATGTGGTTTCCAAATATCTTCTCCCGTCGAGTAGTTACATTTTCACCCTTTTGACAAAGTCCTTTGAAGCAATGAAGTATTCGATTTTAATGAGTTCTATTTTATCTATTTTTTTTCTTTTGTTGCTTGTGCTGTGAGTGTAAAGTCCAAGAAACTACCACCTATCACTAAATCTTGAAGATGTTTCCCTACATTTTTTAATCTGGTACTGGTTCTTATATTTAGGTCTTTGATTTATTTTGAGTTAATTTTTGAATAGGTACGAGATGGGGGTCCTCTTTCATTCTTTTGGTTATGGATATCTTGTTCTCTGAATACCATTTATTGAAGAGACTGTTCCATCCCAGCTGAGTGAGCTTGGGAGACTTATCGAAAATTAATTGTCCATAGATCTGACAGTCTATTTCTGAGTCTCAATTTGTTAGGCCAGTACCATGCTGTTTTGACCACTGTGGCTTTATAATATGCTTAAAATCAGGAAGTGTGATACCTCCCACTTCATTCTTTTTCAAGAGGTTTTTGGCAATTCAAGTCCTCTTACCCTTCTAAATAAAATTGATAAGCAGCTTCTCCTTTTCTGAAAAGTAGACTTTCAGAATTTTGATTGGTATTGCGTTGACTCTGTAGATCTAATTTGGGTAGAATTAACATCTTAATGACATTTAACCTTCCAATCCATTAATATGGAATGTCCTTCCATTTATTCAAGCGTTTGATTTCTTTTAGCAATGCTTTGTAGTTTTCTGTGTACAAGTCCTTTACATCCTTGGTTAGATTTATTCCTAGATATTTGATTGTTTTAGGTGATATTTTAAATGGAATTTTTTTCTTGATTACATCCTCAGATGGCTCATTCCTAGTATATAGAAACACCATTGATTTTTGCTTGTTGATCTTGTATCCTGCCATTTTGTTGAACTCATTTAGCTCTAATAGCTTTGCTCTTGTTTTTTCTAAGTATAGGATCGTGTTATCTGCAAATAGCAACAGTTTTACTTCTTCCTTTCCAATTTGGATGCCTTTTATTTCCCTTTCTTGCCTAATTGCTCTAGCTAAATTTCTAGCACAATGCTGAATAGCAGTAGTGATAGTGGGCATCCTTGTCTTGTTCCTGATCTAAGGGGGAAGCTTTCAGTCTCTCACCACTGAGTACAATGTTAGCTGTGGGTTTTTCATATATGCCCCTTATCATGTTGAAGAATTTTCCTTCAATTCCTACTTTATGAAGTATTTTTATCATGCAAGGATGCTGAATTTTGTCAAATGCATTTTCTGCATCAATCAAGATAATCATGTGGGGGGGTTTCCCTTTTGTTAATGTGGTATTTTACATTAATTGATTTTCTTGTGGTGAATCACCCTTGCAGGGTGAACAAAACTCACTTGGTCATGGTGTATAATTCTTTTAATATTATAAAATTAAATATTAAATTTGTTGGATGCTATTTGCAAGTATCTTGTTCAGGATTTTTGCATCTATATTCACTAGAGAGATTGGTCTGAGGTTTTCTTTTCTTAAATACCGAAAACTGGTTTTGGTATTAGGGTATAATTGGTTTCATAGAATGAGTTGGGTATTGTCTCCTCTTCTTCAATTTTTTGGAAGAGTTTGAGTAGGAGTGGTATTAATCTTCTATTTCTCCTCGAGTCAGTGTAGGTTGCTCATGTGTTTATAGGAAGTTGTCCATTTTATCTAAGTTATCTAGCTTGTTGACATATAATTGTTCATGATAACCACTTATGACCTTTTTTTATTTGTTTGAGGTTTGTAGTAATGTCCCTTCTCATTCCCAATTTTATTTATTTGTGGCTTCTCTCTTTTTGTCTTTATCTCTTGCAATTTCTTCTTTGACCCACTGATTGTTTAAGAGCATGTTGTTGAACCTCCATATATTTGTGTATTTTCCAGTTCTCCGTTTGTTATTGATTTCCAGCTTCATTCCATTATGATCAGAGAAAGCACTTTGAATAATTTCAATCTTTTCAAATGTATTAAGGCCTGTTTTGTGGCCCAGTATATGCTCTATCATTGAGAATATTCCAACAGCACTTGAGAAGAATGTGTATTCTTCTACACATCCTACTGTTTGCAGGTTCTATATATGTCTTTTAGGTCTACTTAATTTATCATATTATTTAAGTTCTCTTTCTTTATTGATCCTCTGTTTAGTTGTTCTGTCTAGTGGAGAGAGTGGTGTGCTGAAGTCTCCCACTAGTATGGTAGAGTCATCTATTACTTCCTTTCGGCTTTGCCAGTGTTTGCCTAAAGGACTTTGGGCCACCTTAATTAAGAGTATAGATATTTATGATTGTTATTTCTTCTCATTGAATTGCCCCTTTTATAACTATATAGTGTCCTTTTTTATCACATAACATTTTTGCATTTAAAATCTATTTTGTCTGTTTTTAGTATAGCTACCTCAGCTTTCTTTTGTTTACTGCTTGTGTGGGATATCTTTTTCCATTCTTTCACTTTCAACTTATTTGCATCTTTGAGTTTAAGATGAGTCTCTCATAAATAGCATATAGAGGGATCATATTTTCTAATCCATTCTGCCAATCTGTGTCTTCTGGTTGGAGAGTTTAATCCATTAATATAAAAAATTATTACTGTCAAGACAGTTATTGATTCAACCACCTTATCCTTTGATTTTTATTTGTCAGATCTATTGCTCTATATTTATTTATTTTGGGTGCATGGTCCAGAAATTGAACCCAGGTCTCCCTCATCTCTTTCTCTCTTTTTATCCTTTATGCTACTCTTACTAATATCCTTCAATTGTGTAACTGCCTCTGGAACTGTCCCTCCTGTCTTTTCTTTTCTTCCAGCATAGTTCTGTAGGGCCAGTCACTTATTAATGCACTCACTTAGCTTCTGTTTATCTGTGAATATTTTAACTCTCCCGCATTTTTTGATGGATAGAAAATTCTTGGCTGCCAATTTTTCTCTTTTAGTATCTTAAATATATTTTACCACTGACTTCTCACCTCCATGGTGTCTGATGAGAAATCAGCACTTAGTCTCATTTAGCTTGCCTTGTATGTGGTGGATTGCTTTTCTCTTGCTGCTTTGGGAATTTTCTTCTTCTCTTCATTATTTGACAGTCTGATTACTATGTGCCTTCGAGTGGGTCTATTTTGATGTATTCTATTTGGAGTATGTTGGGCTTCTTGGATTTGCATATTTATGTCTTTTATAAGGGTTGGGAAATTTTCAACCATTATTTCCTCAAATACTCTTCCTGGCCCTTTTTCCTTCTGTTCTCCTTCTGGGACACTTATGATGCTTATATTTGTGTGCTTTGTGTTGTTAACCATTTCCCGGAGACCCTGCTCAAATTTTTCCGTTTTTTTTTTCTCCATTTGTTCTTTTGTCTGTTCAAATTTGGTTGATCTGTCTTCTAGCTCACTGATTCTTTTGCCTCCTCAAATCTGCTGTTTCTCCAGTATACTAATTTCATCACAGTGTTTTTTCCTTCCATAATCTGTTATTTTTCTATTCTTTCAAATTCTTCTTTATGCTATTCTAGTGCCTTCTTAATATCCTTTATCTCTTTATATGCATTTCCCTTCATTTATTTGCATTGATTCAGGAGATTTGTTTGCATGCCCTTAACTAGTTGTTCCAGATTCTGTATCTCCTCTGACTTTTATCTGGAAAAGATAAAAAATCAGCACTAAGTCTCATTCAGCTTGCCTTGCATGTGGTGAATTGCTTTTCTCTTGCTGTTTTGGGAATTTTCTTCTTCTCTTCAGTATTTGACAGCTGATTACTATGTGCCTCTGGAAAAGATAAAGAAGTTTCTTCAACTGAGCCAGTTCTTCTTCAGTTTTAGTATGCCTTGTGATTTTTTTGCTGATATCTGATCATCTGATTATCTTGAAGAGTCTATTCTGAAGGTTGATTTCTGTCTATTGTATAGGATTTAGTTGTTGCTTGGATTTTTATCAGGGCACTTCTTTGAAAGCTTAGTTGTCCCTATTTCTCAGCCAAAACAGGGCTGGGTTCCCATGGAGGGGGTGTAGACCAGATCCAATGGGCCTAGGATAGGGTCTGGAGAGGCTCTGAAAAGCCCTGCAGTTCCCCTGCACTTTCCAGACTGGCCAGCAGATGGCACTGTCTGGTGGCTTAATCATCCTCAGAAGCTGTTTACCTCCTGGCAGCGTGTGACTGAGCAAGGCTGAAATTGCAGGATGCCTATGCGCTTATGTCACCAGTCAAAATCTGATTTAATGTGGGGTTGTGGCTCCCACTGTACTTGTGGTGGAGAACTCCCCTGCTGCCCTCTTCTGCAGCCTCACCCAGGCAAGGGTTGGACCTCCAGCTGTTGTTTGCCTCAAGGGTGGAGGATGGGAGACCAGGATCCAGGGCTGGAAACACAGTCTCTGTCCATGTTTGCTCAGACTCTTTGTCCCTCACTGACCTGGGCCTTGAAATGTCCTCCTTTGTCCCCCGGGGTCCCCAAACAGTTGATATGGGTAGTATCTGCCTGGCAGCTACTTGCTGCCCTTTGTATTCTGTCCTCCCCTGCGGCTGAAGTCTTGCTGTGAGTCCCTGTGTGCGTGGGTCTCTGTGTCTAGATACAGGTGGGGATCTGTCTTACTGCTTGCAGAGATTTCATGGTCTGTGTCCCAGGGGGAGGTGGAAGGGGTCCCAGCTGCTGCCTGTGTGCACGTCCTGCGGGTGTGAGACCGAGTGAGGGGGAGGGGAGAGGACTGGCCAGCCCTGAACAAAAGTTTCCTACCTGGTATTTTTCTCTTTCTTCAATTCAGTGTCTGTGAGCTCTTTCTCCAGTCTCTACATTCTTCCAGAGTTCTGACCAAGTGAGAATTGTCCTTTTATTCACTGAATCTCTGGGGAGATGCTATTTATGCTCCCATGTTGATGACATCACTCTCACTGCGATTTTGGTTTGCATTTCCTTACGGTTAATGATGTTGAGCATCTTTTCATACGCTCACTGACCATTTGAATATCTTCTTTGGAGACATGTCTATTCAAGCCCTTGGCCCTCCATGGGTTCTTTGCCTTCTAGGTTCCAGTTGGGTTTGGCCAAGGGGAGCACTGGCAGGAGATTAAAGGGAGGGAGAAGAATGAGGTCAGAGTCCTTATTCCCCTGAGGGGTTCTGTGGACTGGCTGTATCCTCCAGCCACGTGGCCCCACTCTCTACAGCTCTGCCTCTGCCTGATCACTTCCCCCCTCACTTAGAGACACTGAAGTTAGTATCAGCACCTTGCTATTACTGGTACTGTTACTAGTACTGCACTATTCCTTGTGGCTTTGTTACATTCTGCCAAAACCTTTTTGTTTTTGTTCATTTTTTATTTAATTTTAATTTTTATTGTGAAAAATAACATATATACAAAAAAGCAATACATTTCAAAGCACACAGCAACAATTAATTATAGGACAGATTTCAGAATTTGGTATGGGTTGCAGTTCCACAATTTTAGATTTTTCCTTCTAGCTGTTGCAAGACATTGGAGACTAAAAGAGATATCAGTATAATGATTCAGCAATCATACTCATTTGTTAAATTCTATCTTCACTGTGACCACTCCACTCTCTCCTTTGCTCTTTCTCCCAATCTTTAGGGGTATTTGGGCTATGCCCATTCTAACTTTTTCATGTTGGAAAGGGCTGTCAATGATATGGGATAGGGGAATGGAACTAGTTGATGTTCTGGAGAGGCTTGCCCCTCTGGGTTTCAGGACCTATCTGGCCTAGGAACCCATCTGGAGGTTGTAGTTTCCTGGAAAGTAACCATACTGCATGGAACCTTTGTACAATCTCAGATAAAGTCCTAGGTGTTCTTTAGGGTTGGCAGGAATGGTTTTGGTCGGGGTTTGGTGAACCATGATAAATAGCATTATCTAGCTGAAGCCTGCATAAGAGTAGCCTCCAGAGTAGCCTCCAGAGTAGCCTCTCGACTCTATTTGAACTCTGTCAGCCACAAAGCTAAAACCTTTGTAAAGAGTCCTTTTATTAAACTATCCTCAATTTATCTTAAGTATGCCATTTGTTTCCTGCTGAGAACTGATTACTATATCTCTCAGTGTTGATCATTGTGTATCATTTTTTTTTCTGCTAGAATATAGCGTGCCCTTTCAAACTGTAGATTCAAGTGTTATTTCTGTAAAGCTTTCTTAAATTATATTTTGAAAATTTTTTTCTGTTTCATTATTTTGGGTACCTACTTTGTGGTGGTATGTTGGCTTTCCTGGGACTCTCATATCTGTCAAGTTCCTCTCTAGCCTTTAAACATTTTTAATCTCCATTTCATTTTTGGCCATTTTCTCTGTCCTATCTTTAGTGTTTTTTATTGTGTTTTCTAGGTCTCTATTCTCCTTTATACTGATTCCACTTTGATCTTCATTTCTGCAATGGTTTTATTTCCTTTCCTTCCACTTTTTTGCTGAGAAGGATGCACGGCCAGCTTTACCTGAGTTCTAGGTAGCAGGTGTAATGTTGACTCTGCATTCCTTCCATCCTCCACTGCTTTTGTCAGCCGTTTCTGTTATTTTGAAGTTTGAACTCTCTGGTGTCACTTTATGGTACTTGCATTTGTTTCTCATTCTTGTAGTTCTGGGTGATTCCCAAGAGGAGAAGGGGAAACGCCCAACCTTATTCCATTATTATTAAAGCCAGAATTTCTCTGAAGTATTCTTATATTTCAGAGTGTATAATATGGAAAGATTCTATTACTATATTAAATGGTAGGTGCTAGGAGCAAGAGCCAAGATTACATCTTTGTAATAAGCATAACTATGTAAAAAAGATTATGCATAGAAAACAAATCATCAATAACATGTTAGATTCATTGGGTGGTGGAACAAATGGTGTTAAGATAGAAGGATCTCGGAGATTCTATGGTCTCCCAAAGTAGGGCACAAGCCTGGGAGTTCAGAAAAGATATCCTAGAGACTGGGTCTAAAGGGGTGAGTGAAAACTAGCCCAGGGAAGACGAGTTGGGTGGATTTTCCAGGCTGAAGGAATCGTACATGTGAATATAGGGGAGTGTGAAGCTTCCTTGGGGTCTTGGCTTCTCAAGGTTCCCTTGTTCTCTCTCCAGGAAGAATGCCATCGTTATCGTTGGGATCGCTAACATGGACAGCAAAAAAATAGCCCACGAAGAGTATCCAGTCAATACCATCATCTTCCACGAGGACTTTGACGACGTCTCGATGAGGGATAACATAGCCCTCCTGAAGACAGACACGGCCATACGGTTCAACGACCTGGTCCAGCCCATCTGCTTCCTCAGCGGGAAGGGACATAGGCCACCCGTCTTGCAGAACTGCTGGGTGTCAGGATGGAATCCCACATCTGCAGTTAATGCCCTTCTTTTCCTAAAGGAGGCCGTTGTGTGTGGTAGCAGTGGGGGTGGCTTGGATGCACAGTTCTAGGATTTAATTTAATAATTCAGGATGCTTCAGAGTCTAGAATTGGGCTGGAATCTCTATCTAATCAGCTTTTCTTTCAAGATTCCCAGTGCTTGTTCTTTGGGTGGCCACTCTGACCCTTGATCCTTTCTTCTCTAGTTCTCTACTGAAACTGGAAGTGAATAGGCAGTGGACAGCTGAAATGACTGTGAGGTTATGGAAGGGAATGGGGACATTATTTCCTGAACAGGAGTTGATTGTCCTTTTATCTAAGCCATCATTGTTTTCTTTTATCACTGGGAAGGGGGGGGAAGGAATGGATATACTGTACATGCAGAGGAAGAGTGAATATGTTCTCTCTCTGTTTTCACGTTCAAGTTCAAAGCAAAAATAGTTTGCAGTAGAAACTCAGACACAGGTTCTGATTTCTCTAAGGCAAGGGGTTGACCAGGGCATTTTCTTCTTAGCAATTCCTGGGCTCTTTGTTGCTTGGTCCAGACAGGAAATCACATGACGATGAGTATCCTGAGGAAAATCTCCGTGAAAGATGTTGACCGGTGTCCCTTACGCAAGAACAAGAAAACAGCATGCTGCAGTTACACACAGCGGGAAACAGAGCCCATCTGCTTGGTAAGAACACGATGGAAGTAGGAGCTAAACACTGGGAGGAAGCACTGGTCACCTCCCAGGGAGCCCAGTCCCCCTTCCCCTCACTGGATGGTGACACCGTGAGGGCAGGGGCGGGGCTTGGGATTCAGAGTTGTCCCCCAGGCGACTAGCACTTGGAGATAGCAAGTGCTCCACAAAAATCTGCTGACTGGACTAACTGGTCACCATTTCCAGTGTAACATGATTAAAACAGCTAAAGGTAAATGGTTTTTTTTAACTAGCTAAAAATTTGAAAGTATGAATCCAAAACAGACACGTAGAAAAGAACAATCTACAGTGTGGGGTCACTATGGAACTTGGGCTCCCTTCTGAGGCTTATCAGCTATAGGAGTTGTTTCTGGAAGAAGCCCTGTCCTCCACCCAGATGAGGGCAGGATACGTGTGGTTGTCCTGCTGTCCCAGGAAAATGTGTAGAACTTATGAATACCTGTTCCAGGACCTTCATGTCCAAGAAAGTGGTGGCTTACCAAGCCCTCATGGGTAATAAATATAAGACCAAAGATTTCCAGGTAGAGTTTCATCCCTCTGTGTTAAAGTTGTTTAAAATGTTGATCACGTGCTCTCCTCTAAACAACCTTTGGTACTTTCTGATGGGGGATTCCCCCCCCCCAGAGGATCCAGAAGTTCTAACTTTTTAAGGAAAGGGGAAAAAATAAATATATGTAGACAATTCTTTTTAAAAATTATTTATTTTTATTCCTAAAGCATGAAGACTGCCTCTCAATAGGCAATAAGTTTGCCCTTTCAAAGTTTGCACAATACTTTTTAAGTACTTTGTACTCTGTCAGGTATAGAACCTTATCATAAATTAGACAATATGTTAAAATACAGTAGAAGATGTAGCCATTTAATGAAATCCTGTCATCAGCCATTGCTGCAATCCAGTACCTTACTTTATCAAATCTAAAATGCTGTCAATTGTAGGATAATACCAAGAAAGAAAAATGCTGCCAGGTAAACGCTGATATCCACTGATTAAAGGACACATACATCCCAATTTCAAAGATGTTAATTTTTTAAAAGTGCATCTTAAACTTAATAAAATTGGGTGAATCATTTATACTCTAAATATCCCCCTTGTAAATCTACCTGCAGAGCTCATATTGGTTTTAACCACAGCACTCCTGTAGATGTCTCTTTGTTTTGTTTTGTTTTTTCAAACAAAACTGTGCCTGCAAATGACTCAAACAAATGACAACTTCCCCACATGGGATCCTGCCCTTAGAAATGTGTCCTAGTGTCTGGAGGTCCTCGAAGCTATACTTCTCCTCATGTTTGGTGTCAACCACACAGGTTCAGCATCAGCCTAACAGGTCTCCCCAGAAACCCAACAAAAGTGAAGACACCTTGAACTCACTTTTTTTTTAAAACAACTGTTGCGCTTTGGCTGAGTCTCAAGGGAGAGGTTTGTTCAGTGAAAGAGCCCCTCCCTTGAGAAATGAGATGGGCTGCTCCACAGGGCCACCCGGTACTTTGTGCCTTAGCTGTTTCAGGAAGGCACAGTCCCTCTGCATTTTGAGAAAAGAAAAAGCAGGGTGTTCTGCACCCAGCTGGATGGAACAGCACACTGCCCAGCCGGGCAGTGGCCAGGGATGTCTACCTCCCACTCATTCATCAAACGATTTGGTCTAAACTGCATGCTTTCTACTCTTCAATCTGTAAAACCACAGTTAACACAAATTGGGGGTGGGACTGATAAAGGCAGGGAAGCCAAGCCATTCCAGGCCAGTGACACTCGCTGCACCAGGCAGATGTAACAGGGGCAAGTGAAGGGCCTGTGGGGCAGTCCTAGGGCCGGAACCGGTGAAATCCCTCCTCTTGCTGTCACAGTGGTGGGGCACAGACAGTAGATTGTGAGCAGCTGAACAATGAAGAACTCTCCACCGTAGCCCTGCCTTCCGTCTAACTAGAGGCCCACAGTGCAGTCTGGCATGCCAGCCCCGTGCGTCCGGACTTGGCCTTCTGACGGACCGCCAGGGCATTTTGGTGGCTTTGCAGAAGTGCCAACCTGCAGCCTGCTCCGCAGGGTTGTCCCTTTCTTCCTCTGTTTGCTTTCCTTGGTTTTTGGGTATGGCTTCCTCGGTAAAAGGGAAGTTTAATGAAAGAGGATAGATGAATGTAGAAACACAAGAGAGATGGAACACCCTGATCTCAGGATGGGCAGACCTCTCTTGCTTTTCTGCTTCTCGTGGTTGAGTCTTTGGATAGTTTCCCATTGACTGTACCTCCTCTGTGTCTCGGACCAAATGGCCAAGAACAACACAGGATGGCCCCAGTCTTTTAGCCAGCCAGGCCACATGGGTTACAGGTGACTGACCAGTCTTTGTATGGCGGCCCCTTTGGGGCCAAGATGACCATGGTACAGGAGGGCATATTCCTTTAAGAGGGTGCCAGAGTCGGGGAGGCGGGGGAGCAGGTAAAGTAAATTATACCTAGTAGCTGTCTTGTTGCTTTTCCCAGATTTCTCTCCTTTATGCATAAAATGATGGCATTTTATAGACACCAGAATATAAGTAGCTTGTACTGTCTTGAGAGCATACTGTGTGCCAGGCACCGTGCTGAGTGCCTGCCTGTGTCACAGGAACTGATAGTGTCCTCACTGTAGCTGAGGGCAGTTAGGGGACTTGCCCACGGTCACAGCTCTAGCTAAATGTGCCAAGCTTCTGCCCCTCACCTTCATGAGATTAAGGGCT
>PVIY010032337.1:0-29089 GCA_004026745.1 Myrmecophaga tridactyla
TCCCCGGGGTGACTTCTTTCTCCATCTCCAAAGGCCTGGGCTGAGCTGCAAGTGCTGAGATGAGGAATGCCAAGCTGCTTAGGCTGTGCTAACTTGCGTTCTCTCATTTAAGCACCAGCCAATTAAGCCAAACGTCACTCATTGCAGCAGACACGCCTCCTAGCTGACTGCAGATGTAATTGGCAACAGATGAGGTTCACGTACCGTTGGCTTATGTCCGCAGCAACAAGAGTAGGTATGCTCACCTGGCCAAGTTGACACCTGAATCTAACTAACACAACTGGGAACCTATAAAAGAGGTATTTTGGAGAAAGCTTCAGAATGACATAGCCACAGGAAACAGTCCACCAGCCAGAGACCTTTGGAGATTTGGAGAGCGCAGAGAAGGATGACAGAATGCTATAGAACCATGAAGCTGAGAGTCTACCAGCCAGAGACCTTTGGAGATAAAGAATGAAAATGTCTCCTGGGGAGATTCATGAAACAAGGAATCTGGAGAGGATGTTAACAGATGATGCCAGGTTCACCATGTGCCTTTTCAGATGAGAGAGAAACCCTCAACTTCATGGGCCTTCTTGAATCAAGGTATCTCTCCCTGGGTGCCTTAGATTGGACATTTCTACAGACTTGTTTCGATTGGGACATTTTCTTGGCCTTAGAACTGCAATCAAGCAACTAACTAAATCCTCCCTTTAAAAACCATTCAATTTCTGCTGTGTTGCATTCCAGCAGCTAGCAAAACAGATTTTGGTATCAGAAAGGGGAACTGCCATTTGCAAATACAAAGCATGTTGGAATGGCTTTTGAAATTGATAAGGAGAAGATTTTAGAGGAATTGTGAGAAGATTGATAGAGAAGGGCTAGAATGCTTTGAAGATACTACTGGTAGAAATGTGGACTCTAAACACACTTCTGACAGGGTCTTGAACAGACATGAGGCATATGTTATTGCAGACAGGAAGGAAGGTGATCCTTGTTTTAAAATGGCAGATAATTTGGCAAAGTTTTCTAGTGGCTTTTGCTGGAAGACAGATTTCAAAAGCCATGAACTTGGATATTTAGCTGAAAAGATTTCAAAATTAAATGTGGAAAGTGCAGCCTGGCTTCTCCTCATAACTTATAATGAAGTGTGACAGAAGAGAAATAAGCTGAGAATTGAACTCTTGGGTATAAAGAAACCAGACATTGATGCTCTGGAAAATTCTGGGCTTTCAGGAATGGAGATCCCAAAGGATAGTGGCCCACATGAGGATTTAACCAAATCTGGAATCAGTCAGCCATTTCAAAGAAAGCCAGGATTGGACCTGGAGTTATCCAGGAAGGATTTGTGGAAAATCCTTATGTCGGATGGGCATGATCTGAGCTTGGGGATAGTGAATAGAAAAACAAATGTGTTGTGAGACCTGTATAAACAGAGCCACTGCCAGTCAGGACTGAGAGGGACAGAGAAGGGACACATTGGAAGAAAACTAACTTCAGAGGCAAATTCATAGAGGCTGGGTTCTGAAGTCAAGAAACCTCAGGCCAGGAGAGTAGACCCACCCAAGCATGTGGAGAGGATGTTTGCTCTGAAGGCAGAGGATTGGCCTTCATCCTCTTGCAGTGGAAGAGTCATGCTGCCTCAGGCCTTGGAGAGGGTGAAGCACATTCCTTGGAGGTTGTGGAGAGCCTGGCTGACTCCATGTGGAGGGGTTGAGCCCGTGCCCCAGAGGTGGCAGAGAGCCTGGGTGCAGCCACAATTCTTGGAGAGGGTGGAGCTAAGCAAAATGTGGTCTCCCCAATGTCCCCTAAGGTCGTGTTCAGAGAGAGAGAGCAGCTGGCCACTGCAAAGGCCTTTGGAAAGGATGGATGCTTTCTAAAGTCCTGAAGATAAATGACTCTCAGACTTTGAAATCTAATGGACTTTGCCCTGCAGGTTATTGAAACTGTTCAGACCCAGAGACCCCTGTGTTCCTTCCAGTGCCTCCCTATGGAAATAGGCATATGTATCCCACGAATTGTATGTTGGCAGCAAATAACATGTTTTGAGTTTCACAGGCTTAGAGTCAGTGAAGAAATTTTGCCTTAGAACAGACTATGCCTTTAACAGACTTTGAGGAGACTTTGTATTGGTTTTAACCTTGTATTTGTATTGTTACTGAAATGGTTTAAGGTTCTCTGATATTGTTATGGAATGAATGTATTTTATATATGGAAAAAATGTCTTTTTTAGGGTCCAGAGGATGGAATGTGCTGGTTTGGAAAGATTTGTGTACCTTAGAAAAGCCATGTTTTAGTTCTAATCAACCTTGTGTGAGCAATAGTTTGTTTTAGTCCATATTCTGTACTGTATGATGGAAATGTGATTAGGTTCTTTCCATGGAGATGTGACTCAATCAAATGTGGATATTAAACATGATTAGATGGAGATGTGACCCCACCCATTCTATGTGGGTCTTGATTCATTTACTGGAATCCTATAAAAGAAGAAGTATTTTGAAGAAAGCTTCAGAATAACATAGCCATTAAAGCAGAGAGTCCACCAGCCAGTGTCCTTTGGAGATTTGGAGAGAATAAGAGGCTTGGAGAGGAAACTAGCAGATGATACCATGTTCAGTATGTGCCTTTCCAGATGAGAGAGAAGCACTGATCGTGTTTGCCATGTGCCCTTCCACTTGAGAGTGAAATCCTGAACTTCATTTGCTTTCTTGAACCAAGGTATTTTTCTCTAGATGCCTTAGATTGGACATTTCTATAGACTTGTTTTAATTGAGACTTTTTCTTGGCCTTAGAACTGTTACCTAGCAACTTATTAAATTCCCATTTAAAAAACCCATTCCATTTCTGGTATACCACATTCCAGCAGCTAGCAAATTGGAACAAACTCTATATAATGCAGAGCAGCATCCAGTTCCAATCTCTCCAACACTGAATCTCAACTCCAAAGCAACAATTTTCATCTTTTAAATGTTTCTTCTGTTATTTAACTTTGCATTTCTATAACATGCCTCTAATACTATTTTTAAATTTAATTCTCATCTATTGCTTCTCTACTAAAAGATAACGAGTTGGGTGTATTACATCCTGGCACATACTCCTTTCCCAAACTTCCTAATCAGGTAATAGCAAATGTTTTGTTATATCAGTTTTCAGGGTTCATTTTGACAAATATTCACAGCTGAGCTTGTAATGTATTAGGATTACATCTACTTTTTATATGCCTTTGTGTTTTCCCTTGACTATGTAGTCTTGATTTGTTTGCTAAATTTTCTATGTACTTATCCTAATCCACCCTCCACATTTGATAGTTCTTTTTTTTCTCTCTCTCTCTCTCTCTCTCTCTCATTCTTTCACCCTGTTTCCTTCTTTCTTTTCTTTTTATTTCTTTCCTGGAGGCCAGGGACACATTATGATTTTTCTGGGTCCTGGGGTCCTTCTTTTATTTTAGCTTGCCCCTTTCTTTCTCTCTTTATATATATAATTTATATCTATCTATATAGGTATAGATAGATAGATAGATAACAACTGCATTGGTTTAAAGACAAATATAATCTAGGTTGGATTTTCATTGGTGTATAGCCATTGCTATCATATTTATTTTTTCTTTCTGTTATTAAAAGAAATAAAGATGAAAATATTTTTCTGGGCCCCTTAGAGTATATGGCCCCAGGCATGGTGCCTACTGTGTCCAGGATAAGGTGGTTTGGTTGGAGGCCTCCGTCACTCCTGCAGCTCCCTTTCTCTCACTGTATATTATCTAGTCCATGAGATGTCCCTTTCCTTTCCTCCTGACAGTTCCATTTGTTGAGTCTCATATATTGAATTTTAGATTGTTGGGATTCCATATCTTCTTCCTTGTATTACATTCACATTTTGATAGTTCAGAAGGTTTATGATTCATCTGCATTCTTCCTTCCAAAGGAAGAATTTCCCCATGCCTCTTCTGTTCATTTAAATTAGTCTCTTTACTGCTGTTTTACTGGAGATATGGAAAAGAACTTAAGTAAAGGTCCAGGTTCACTTTTTGATGATTAGTGAAATGTACCTCACAAATTTTCTATACACATTTTATGCACCAATTTTAACCTAGTTTCCTAAGACACTTAGAGCAAAGTAAGTATTGTGTTTGTGTGTGTGTGCACATGTGTGTGTGCTCATATGTGTGTGTGGTACACAAGTTAAGAGGTCATGAGCTCTAGACTCAGATACTTATTTCTTAATTTCATTTTATTAATAATATTTATATAATCACAAATTTAATCTACTTTCTCTCCCCCATCATATCTTATAAATTATTCATTAGTTTTAAAAGGCACTCTTTCTTTCACACCTTTACATTAAATCCATCTAACAGCAAGTTCTTCCAGGAGTGAATAGAGCCTACCTTGACTAAAATTTAAAAATATTTCTCAAAAATAGAGCAGTACCTCTTTCGTCTTTTTACTGCATCTCACCTATACACATTAGGAAAAACTAAATCTTAATAACTAACAAAAATTTTAAATAATATAAAATGTAGCATCGCTCTCCTAGATGTAAGGTTATGAAAATAAATCTATAATCATTTCAACTTCTATTACCCCATCACTTTTAAATATTATTATCAGATAAGTCCTCACATAAGTCCACTTATGTCTGTAGTCCAAACAAATAAAATCAGCATTGTTGAGTGTCAATTATTCAAATTGTTTGCTCAGTTCTTGATGGTCTTGGGTACAAGAGACAGAAAATCATCTGAAACTAAGTGAAACCCAAAAGGTAATTTATTTTTTTGAATACCCAGAATTTCCAAGAGTTACTCAGCTCCACTTATAGCTGGATCAAAGGGAGGGGTCAAATAATGTTTTCAGGGTTCTAGTGTTACTATTTATCCATATCTACATCAATCTATAGAACACAAAATGTTTTGTTTTATTAAAAATGTTATCATGATGTTGACAACAATATTCAAATAAACATCGAATCAAGGGAATTTAATGTAGCTCTCTTTGGGGGTGAAATTGTTTACTGAAAGAATGGAACATTTTGCAATTTTTCTTTTGGAATTTCTTTCTGGATTAGAAATACAAAAGAAGATCATTCTGATAATTTTATAATTACAGGGGGCTCACTGATCCTAATATCATAGATTTTTTCTCACAGAAACCCTATATATTTAGGATTTCCCCAATTTTATTAGCTACAGTGAGGTGCTGTGGTATGCCTCACTCGATAAGAAATGAAAATGTTAAACATTTGCTTTCCTAGAATCCTTGCAGCAAGAGCATAGTCAAGTAGACCATACCCCACTAATCAGATTCAGACTTGGTAGCAGGAAATCAATGACTTGAAAGGGTAGGGACTGGAGACCTTCATTCCCACTGCATTCCTAGGGCAGCAGTGTCAGCAGGGCTTAGAGTGGTATCCAGTGTCCAGGGATAAAGGTATCAGTGGTGCAAGCTGTGAAGGCTTTTGCTTGGTGGTGGCTGCAAGAGGACTTCACAAGATGAGTTGTGCCATCCAAGTGGTTGTGAACAGTGAGTCCAGCTATGTTTCATGGAACCTGGCTCTCCCATCCCTTCTGGCAATTTTGCAGTGTACCCAATATCATTATCCTAAATTCCTTTACCATAAAGTCAATCTGGACCTGTTTCTGTTGCTTCCTTTTAAGACCCATGAACTATCAGCCTTCTGCTCTTCTGTGTTTTCTCTCCTTTAGTTCTGTACCTGTTACATCTTGTATTTCTCCCTTTACCTCTGCTACTTGAATTTTCTGGTATTGGCTGGAAGGAGAGGGTCTAGGAGAAGAGGTGTGGCTACACTGAGTCTGGGCAGCAAAGAACCCTGCTTGAAGTCCATTATAAATCAGGTCAACTGAGGGTTAACTGCAAGGACTAGCTGTCATCAGTAGGTGTACACTAATCCTCCCACTTTTAAAGCTGTGGAACTAGGTGGTGCCCAGTTTAATACTCACCACACAGAATCAGTAGGGGCAGAGGAACAGCAGGGATGGATGATTTCAGAAAAAGCTTTCCTAGAGCAGAGAGTGCTCATTGTCTTGTCTCTGGGAGAAAAGTGGAGGCCCAGCCAGTCCCTTAGGGCTCCCTCCCCATTCCCATCCCTAGGTTAGCCTCTCCTTCTACTAAGAAGGAAGTGGAGGAGGTGATGGCACAGATTCTTGAGAAGGAAGACAAATACCTTTTGCAGAGTGGTTTGTGAATGTAAATGCCCAGCTCTGGGGAGGAGGAGGACAGAGGGTCAGTGAGGAGGCAGTACAGAGATCCTCCCCCTCACCTCTCCAGTGCCAGAGCAGCCACCAGCCAAGATGCAGAGAAGGAATAGGGGTGCAGGGAAAGGTAGTGGAGCCATGCCTAAGGAATGAGGGGGTCTCTCTGAATCTGCCTTCTTCCGGAGAAAGTTAGCCCCTCTGCACCCATCACCACCTCCAGCTGACACAAGCACAAAAACAATTGTGTCAAGAGATTTATTCCAAGCACTGCCCTTGCAGTTCATGAGAACCAAAGAAACACACCAGTTGTCACAGCTTAGGTCAAGCACTGAATATATACTTAGAAAACAGGAACAGCTTGTGTAAATTCTCAACACAAATTTACTCAACTCAATCCCTTGTGGCAAGCAGATTGTCTTTTCTAATTTAAGAAATTCTGTAGAATTCACAGAATCAAGTTAAGGAGCAGGTACCAGCACAGTAACTGGATTGAATCTCCCTATCATGTATATCAGATGTAACTGGGATTCTCTCTATTTGTTGTGATTTACTCACACTTTCTTTAGAAACCTCCAATGACACCTCATCTCTTACTTGATTAAGTTCAAACTCCTTTGTCTGACATGCAAGACCTTCTATCATTTGGCAAACTACTGCTTAGCACTTTCTTCCTGCTACTAACTCCATTGCACAAAACATTCACTCAGACAAAAGGCAAGCTCCTTGCTCATCCCACCCCATGATGCAGAAGACATATTCTTTGCTTTATAAACTTTGTTCACTTCCTCCCACAATCATCCTAATAACCCTGTCACCCCAAAGGCCTTTTTCTTCTCTTCTTTCCTAAAAGTGACAGTTATTTAAAGTCCAGTTCTATTGCCATCTGACCATAAGTTCATTGTTGACAGAAAGAGGGCTGCTGAAAGTTCTAAGAGGCCCACCCAGATCATTCAATGACTCCAAGTCCCATTGTTCCCAGGAGAATGACTCAGTGAGCCCAGCCAATGGTCTATTCCTTCCTGCCAACTCCTTTAATACCAGTTCCTAACTCTACCAACACTGGTCATTTAATGGACCTTTTCACATCTGGCATTGTCTACCCAGTCTGACTCTAAATTCTCTAAGGAACTTAAAAAAACTATATTCTGACAGCACTTAATCCATCTCTGTGAGAAGGGGTTGACCTGGTACTACCACTTAGTATGAACTGTCCTGGCAACTGCTTCTCACATCTGTTGAACATAAACAATTTCACAGAACATTACATCTGACAAGCCCAAACTATCACCAAGAGGATCAGAACAAAACAAGGCTACTCCGTGATCACATCTAAATTGACACTTGAATATTGCACAAACCAGGCATCCTCTTTCTTGGCTCATGTGAGTGACTGCTCCTCCTTCACCAGTTACAGCTTTAGCCTCCTCTGTCTTCTCTAGACTCTCCATAGATAACATTTACTGAGAGCCCAGTGATAGAATTACCTCCACTTCCAGATGATATCCAACTCAAAGCAAAACCCTGTTTCTTAAATCCTCTGCAAAATAACAGTGCATGTGCCCAAATCCTAGAATAGTTTTTTTCTAACACTTCATGCTGACATGCCCCACGGTTCCAAAGTTTCCATTCTCCCTCACTGCAATGAGTACTAAACCCAACCTGTTCAACTGCAGATGTGTTCCTGGCAGCCTGTGGATAGAAGGCATTGACATTTGACTTCTGGTAAGTACAGAGCTACTATTTGCTGTGAAAATGGATTTAATATTTTTCCACTACTGGATGGTTATTGCTTTACATATGGTAAAAACTGCCTGATTTGTGTGGCAAGTGCTGTTTGGAAAGCACACAGTAAGGAGCCTGTCTTCTATGTGTCAAGTTTACCTGAAGATTAGACTCACCGCACCACTCCCCAGAGGTCAGACTCACATCATATGGCCTCAGGAACCCACCAAGAAGAGAAAAGTCATCCCTATAAAAATGGGAAATTCTAAGACTCAGAGGTTACCTTCCAGGAGCTGGGACAAAAGCCAGACCTCATAAGGGGCAGGGAAAATTCTTCACTACATGCCTTTCATCTACTTAAGCCTCTCAATCTGCCTCATAAAGGCTGTTACAATGAAAATTAAGAATAGTAGCTATATTGATAGTATACTAGGTGCCAGGGAATGTACAAATATTTTGTCTCATTCACACAACAAACCTATAAAGTTGTTAATAGTCCCATTTTACAGATGAGATAATTCAAGCTCAGAAAAGTTGCCAAAAGATTGAGATCTGGAAAGTCAAAGATGTGAGCATTTTGACAGAAGTTCATTTATTAGTCAACAAACATTTACTGAATGCCTCGTATGTGTCCAGAACTCTGATAGGTGCTGAAGATGGAGCACAGACAAACATTCCTGCTTGCATGAAGTTGATTCTTCCATCAGGAGAGAGAGCAATAAGTTGATAAGATGGGCAGTATTTCAAATAGTGATACTGTAATATAAAAATGACAGTAATATATGTACCTGGTCCAGATCTTTACTCAAATATATCATATATAACAAGATATCTTTGAAAAACCCAGTAGTTTGAATACAGACAGTTATATGAGACTTTTAGCATTGCTAGATTTGATGGGATGGGATGGGATGGTGGCTGTTGTATTAAAAAATGCATTTTTTAAAGAAGCAGTCAGAAGTATTTATGGATAAAATAAAAGAATGTTGCAAAATTGTTGACAGTATTGATAATGGATGGCAGAAACATGAGGATCTTTTTTCTGTTGTTTCTATTTTTGTATATGCTTGAACAGTCCACTGATACAATTCTTTTAAAGAAATCTGCATATGGGAGTGGCATATAGAACATGCAAGGTGGGTTGCAAGGTCAAATAGGGAGACCAGAAAAGGGTTCACTAAGAAGGTAACAATGGAGCCAAGACCTGAAGGAGGTGGGGGAGGGAGGTATGTGGATTTCTGGGGGAGAAAGTTCTAGGCAGAAGCAGGAGCTAGTGCAGAGCCCTAAGATGTGAGTATGCCTCACATTTTTAAGGAGCAAATCCAATTGCTGGAAAGGAATCAGCAGTGAGTAAATTAATAGGAGATCATATCAGAGAGTTAAAAGGGTGGGTGGGGAGGAGAGGAAATGCATTCAAGGCCATATCCAACAAAGAATCCACATTTAAAATATATAAAGAATACTGACAAATCAGTAAGAAAAAGGCAGGCAACTCACAGAAAATTAGGCACATCACAGAAAAGGAAATGGCCAATAAATGTATACAAATGTGCTGTACTTCATTAGCATCATGGAAATGCAAATTACATCCACACTGCTGCACTACTACAGGAACTCTTATAAACTCCTGTTCTGTGCAAATTGATACAAAATGTAGCATCTACTAAAACTAAATGATGCACACCCTGTAAACCAGTAAGTCCATTTGTAGGTATACAGCCAACAGCAGAGCATATCTATGCTCAGCAAAAGACCAGAACAAGAATGATTAAAGCTATTAGAGCTATTCAGAACATTCCCAAACTGAGAGTGGTCCTGATGGAAAAGGGACACGGAACAGGGTTTTGGGGAGCTGGGAACATTCTGTTTCTCCATTTGGATGCAAGTTAGTTATGTTAGTTCAACTTGAGAAGGATGTGTGCCTTTTCTGCATCTGCATTGGTCTGAGTGCCATGTCCAGTACCCGGAGCCTCCATCCATGCTGAATACTAGGGCCACAGACCATGATGGATGGAGAAGATCTGCTTTCTCAACCCACAGCTTCAACCTCTACAGTTAAAGACACTGGAACCAATGTTTCCGTGTGTCACCTGGCTCATGCAAGGAGGGAATCTACTCCAAAGAAACTGGGCAAAACTATAATTAAGAAAGGAAAATACAGTACTACTCTGCATTAAATATGTTAAAAATATACCTTATTGTGTCTCACACAACAGGATATTTTTGCATAATATACTGATGCCTGTTAAGTCATGGCATCACTTTGAGGCCTACCATTCTGAGTTTAAATAAAAAGGAACATTTTAAATGTACACATTCTCAGATCTCTGACAGATAAAACATATTACAGTTTTTCAAACTGAAATGAAAAGTTTTAATTTCTGTGAAGGCAGATATCTGTAATTAAAAGCCACATAAACTGCCGGCGGCCCCATGCTACCGAGAGCTGGGGCGCCCGTGACCCTGGCTGCGGTGTGAAGGGTGCGCACCCCGGGACATTCCCTAGCTTTCCCATCCTGGTCACAGATTTTGTGAGCCCAGGAGGCTTCCCGCGGCTGGCGCGATGGGTGTCAGCGAGTATAGGGAGGTATTCTTTAGCAGTCACAAAAAGAGAAAATTCTAGGATCCCCTTCATGGGACCAATGTGAGGATTGGGTGAGCTAATACAATGTCAACTATGCTAAGCACATAGTTTCAAAATGGAACTAGAAGCAGTTCCATTCATGACGGAGATGAAAGTTTCCAGGAGTTAAGTCCTGTTTCATTTCAATCCAGGAGAGGTGAAAATGGTGATCCCAAAGCCTTAATAGAGACTTCCTGGACAGAGACATATACCCAAACACATCCAATTATATCGATGAATGCTTTTTTCAACAACACCATATTGTCAGCTGTAAAGCAGAGTATACTAGTCAAGTTACAGGAAGCAGTTGCAGTTCATCTTGGAACTGCTATGACACATACGTTGTTTGAATATGCCCAAAACAATACAGAACATTCACAGAGGATCACCATCCCGCTAATTCTATAGAACCTGGTTTAAGAATTGCAGTTATATTATGTCCTTCAATTGGGAACTTTTAGAAGAGTGAAATCAACAATGTGACATCCATAAGCAATATCATCTCAGTTGAAACTCCTAATGCAGTCCCATCAAGTAAGAAAAAAGACAAAAAAGAACAATTTTCAAAAGCCCAGAAACGTAAGCTGCCAGATAAAACAGAGCACAAAAAGGAAACTTCCTCCAGGATGGAAGTGGGTTGATGTGGTTAAACATTGCACAGTGACATCTTCCAGAGGCTGCATGATGTAATATGACGTCATCAGCAGTGTCCTATATGAGCACTAATGAGATGTGTGCATGCTTAAGCAAAACCAGTTCTAAAGATGATGAATAGTGCTTGAAATTTGAGACAAGGAAGAGGTGCATCCTTTAAAACATTTTTCATTACTCTTTTCTGGTATTGAACTGGCTTTTTATAAAAAACATTTTGGGGATGTTTCTTATGCAATATGTGTTGTAAGTGAAAAGTTCATAAAACAATCTTGTATTATATTATTTTCACAATCTTGCCTTAATGAAAGGTGAAAATGTTACTGTTTAGTATACTTCATGAAGCCTGTCAACACTTGTGAATGGACAAATATGGTGAATAATAGATAATCAGTGTTAATTTATATGATCTTATTCAAATGGATGGGATATAGTTTTAAAGGAGTATGAGAGCTTTTACAAACTCTCATCCCAGTGGAGTAAAACCCTGAGCAAACAGTTATTCAGCAGTCTGATCCATGTTAATAAGCTTCTCATCTTAAATGAACTCTTCAACTCTTCTTTCTTTTAATTACTTAAACACAAATTGCTTCAGAGAAATTTACATCCCAGTATTTGAACTTTATACATAATACTCTCTGAAGATCCTTTTTATTTTTCAAGTATGAACTGCCTCCCTTTAGTAAATGGATATCCATTTACATTTTTCTCTTGGTTTGGTTCAAGATGTTTAATCATGAGATCTTACTACGATATATGAAATAGGATAATATAAAAACCAAAAATCTGTAGAATACATTAGAAAGCATTTTGAATAGAAATCTTTGTTCTTATTTAAAACATTACTGTATGCTATATATACTGTGATGGAGTAAAATGTGCCTTAATATTTAAAAAAAGCCACATAAAGATAAAGCTCTTTGGCAGCAGTAGGTGCTGGTGATGGGGGGGAGGGAGCCTCAATATATACTTTTTAAACGTGTAAAGTGTTCTTAAAATAAAAAAAAGAGAAAATTCCTGTGGATTACCCCCAGCATTGATTGATCTATTTCTTGCATAAGCAACTATTCTTTTGTAATTCTAAACCCCATATGCTTTGTTTCCTTTAATTTTTTCTTTTTGTTTTCTTTTTCTCCCATTTTTTCTCATTTATATTTTTGCTTAATTTTATTTTCTCCATTTTATTTTTATTTTTTAAATTTTTTATTATATAGTATAACATATAAACAAAGCAAAGAATTAAAAAAGCAATAGTTTTCAAAGCACTCTTCAACAAGTAGTTACAGGACAGTCCCTGAGTTTATCATGGGCTACTATTCAGTCTTCTCAGATTTTTCCTTCTATCTGCCCAGAATTCAGGAGGCTAGAAGGTTTAAATATTTTTTTATCATCACAACTTTTTTCCTTTGTGAAAAATAACATATGCAAAGAAGCAATAAATTTCAAATCACAGCACCACAATTAGTTGTAGAACATATTTCAGAGTTTGACATGGGTTATAATTCCACAATTTTAGGTTTTTACTTCTAGCTGCTCTAAGTTACTGGAGACTAAAAGAGATATCAATTTAACTATTCAGTATTCATGTTCATTCATTAAATCCTATCTTCTCTGTATAACTCTACCATCACCTTTTATCATTCTTTCTCTTTCTTTAGGGGTGTTTGCACTATGGCCATTTTAACGTTTTCATTTTAAAAGGGTCTGTCACAAACGTGGGGTAGGGGAGAGAGAACTATCTATGTTCTGAAGAAGCTGGGCCCTCTAGGTTTCAGAACTTATCTGGTCCAGGTACCCTTCTGGAGGTTGTGGGTTTCTGGAAAGTTACTCTAGTGCATGGAAACTTTGTAAATCTTATATATTGCCCTAGGTGTTCTTTAGGATTAGCTGGAATGTCCTGGTTGGGGGTTGACAGGTTATGATAGGTAGCAAGGGTTAACTGAAGCATGTATAAGAGCAACATCCAGAGTAGCCTCTGGATTATTTGAACTCTGCCACTGATTATTATTAGTTACTCTCCTTTTCCACATTTTGTTCAGGATGGAATTGTTGATCCCACAGTGCCAGGGCTAGATTCATCACTGGGAGTCATCTCCCATGCTGCCAGGGAGTCTTTCACCCCTGGGTGTCATGTCCCACGTAGAGGGGAGGGCAATGATTTCACTTGCAGAGTTGGGCTTAGAGACAGTGAGGTCACAAATCAGCAACAAAAGAGGTTCTCTAAGAGTAAGCCTTAGGCATGCCAATAGGTAGGCTAAGCTTTTTTGCTACTTTCATAGGCTTCACATTTTTTTTTTGTATGCTGTATGGTGAGGGTCACATTTCATTCTTTTTTCCATGTGAGTATCCTGTTATTACAAGTACCATTTGTTGAAATAGCTTTTTGTTGTTTCCTTTTTTCTTTCTCTTTGCTTGTTTGTTTTTTGGGAAGTGCATAGGCTGGAAATCAAACCTGATTTCCAAAGTGCAAGGCAGGTGAGAATTCTACCACTGAACTACCCTTGCACCCCCCTACCCATTTTATCTTTTACCTTTATCTTTAATTTTCATTTTCCTCCCTTTCTTTTTTCTCATTTTTATCTGGTTTTCTCATTTTTCTGTATTATTTTATTCATTTCATCATTTTTCTGACTTTATATTTTTGTTTATTTGCTCTTCATATTTTTTATTCATTGTTCCTTTTTTGGTGAAATTTCCTCTTTTTCTTCAAACTATTTTAATTTTTCTAATCTTTTTCTTATTTTGTTCAATTGTTACTTCTCTCTATCCTGTTTTCCATCCTTCTTTCTTCTCTCCCTCCCCCTCTCTCTCCCTCCTTTCTTCCTTTTCCCATTCTTCCTTCCCCTTTCTCTATTTCCCTTTTTCTCTTTCCCTCTTTCAATTCTAAGTCCCATATTTCTGGAAAAATTAGATTTGCAGTTCTATTTCACGTTAATAGCTTACTTATTGGAATTGTGAAAGGTTATATATACAAATATATATTTGTCTATTTTATTTGTTTTAAAATTATTTATTTTGCTTGGTTTTCTAAATTTTTTATTTCTCTATAGTCTTGGGCTCCCCCCCATTTTATCATTTTACAGTTCCATTTTTTTTTGTTTTGTTTTGTTGTTTTCAAGTTTCTTTACTCTTTTCTTTTCCATTTTCACATTTATTTCTTTTTTTCTGAATTTTTAAAAATATTTATTTATTTAGGATTTCCTAGACCCTATAGAAGT
The DNA here is from genome assembly GCA_004026745.1 of Myrmecophaga tridactyla. Lineage (NCBI taxonomy): Eukaryota > Metazoa > Chordata > Mammalia > Pilosa > Myrmecophagidae > Myrmecophaga > Myrmecophaga tridactyla. Next base: position 14,402 of record PVIY010032337.1, read on the forward strand.
CTCTCACAATCTGGATTTACATTATTCTAGCTCAAGAAACTTCCCAGCAAATCATCTCTACCCAATCTCATTGAGATGACTGAGGATTTTCAAAGGGACCAGAGGAATATTCTGTTATCCTTCACCTACCAAATATGTTTTATTCTGACAAGGAAATCTGATGAAATGTAGCAGTTTCCTCATTTAGTGTTGTGAGACTTTTCTTTTTTCTTTATTTTTAATTTATTTTCTTGTTTTTTTCATTATTTTCTCAGTTTTATTTTTCTTTTCTTATTTTTGCTCATTTTCTATTTTTATTTCTTTTCTATGTTTGAATTTTATTTTAATATTTTATTATTTTATTTTTACATTGGTCTTCAGGTGAACTTGTGGAATTATTTTATTCTGAGTGTATATCTATCAATCTTCTCTATTTAAAACCTCCATGTGGTCTCTTTGTCTCCCAACACTTCCAACATGCTTCAGAGCCTCTCAGACAGCACTGATGATGAGGAGACATTTATTGGGAATTACCAACTGCTAAAGAGACCCTCAGAAAGGGTAATTTTGCCTAATTGAACTTGGCCCAGCCCATCCTAACTGGGAAGGAGACAGCTGTAAAGATCATTGGGAAGAATGAACAAAACTCCTCTGGCCTTCAGAAATTATCTCATGAGGTCACCACAATGAAGGGTCTAAACCACCCAAATATAGGCCTTCTATGAGGCCATGGAGACTGGGTAGCACTCTGCATTGCCATGGAGTATGCGGGCAGAGGGGAGCTGTATGAACACCTAGTGGCTCATGGCTGTATAACAGAGAAAGAGGCCTGAGACAGATTCTGTCAGATAGTGTCTGCTGTGCAGTACTGTCACCAGAAGTACATTGCACATAGGGCTTTAAAGTTAGAAAACCTCCTCTTGGATGCTGACATGAACATAAAGATTTCAGACTTTGGATTCAGCAGTGAATTAAGGTTTGGTGAGAAGCTGCATAAGTTCTGTGGCTGCCCCCTTATGCCACCCCAGAACTCTTCCAAGGCCATGAGTACAATGGGACAGCAGTGAATGTGTGGAGCCTGGGAGTCATCCTGTACTTGATGGTCATGGGATCCCTGCCTTCTGTTGGAGAGTCCTAGTTCTAAAATTCTAAGCAAGTTATTTAAAGTAGATGTCACAACTGATCTATTCCTCACTGAGAAAAAACCCAGTGGTTAATTCTCTTAAACTAAAAATTTGCCATTATTGGAATAGATGTGATCTCAGGGCAATCTGCTGACTGGAATAAATGGAAGTCTGTACCCTCACTAGTGGGCCAGACCAGATGGGATACCATTGTTTTAACTACACAGTTCAAATGGCCAACACCCCACAAAACTGGTTAAAACAAGGGACAAAAGTGCTGCAGTCTGGGCAGACAACAGTGGCTCAGTGGCAGAGTTCTCGCCTGCCATGCTAGAGACACAGGTTTGTTTCCCAGTGCCTGCCCAGGCAAAAAAAGTGCTGCAGCCTATTATACAAGACTTTTGAAGGAAGGTATCAAAAGCTCCACAACTGATCCTTTTAGTAGTCTAATTTGTTCTGCCTTTAAAGCAGATAAAAGTGAATTGCCACTCAGTATTGGTTATTATAACTCCAATGCTTTGATCCTTCCCAGCGAGGCACCTCTACACAATCTTAATGAGATGACTGAGGATTTTTGAAGGGGCCCAGAGGAATATTCTGTCATGCTTGACCTACCAAATATGTTTTATTCTGGTCCCATTACTGTGGCTTGCCAGCCTCAATTTGCCTTCTCATTTGAACATATCCAATATACTTTCACCTGTTTGTTAGGGGATATTTAAACATCTGTATTGTGGCCAATTACCTTTGACCCCAAGAACTGGATGACATACCCACTTTTGCTCTGACTCAGTTTTGACATTATGTAGATGATATTCTCTTAAAATTTGGATTACTAGAGGTTATCCTGGACATCATGTGGGCCAGATTCCGAAGCAGATGTTGGGCTAACACTCCACATAAAATAAAATGGCTGGCAACTTTTTAAAATTTCTAGACATAATCTGGTCAGCCAAGAGACAAAATGAGAAGGTTAAACAAGTGTCACTATAAAAGGCCCCAACTATCTAAAAACAAACCACACATCTGCTGGACTTTTTTTTTTTTAATTTTAAGCAACATATTATCCATTTGCTTATTTTACTAAGATGTATTAAAGTGCCAGGAAATCCTCCACCCTTATTGGAGAACAAAAGGCCTTGGACCTGCCCTACTGAATGTCCAGCAGGCCTTGTTCTTCAAACAACCAGTGTCCAACTTTCAAGTGGAGGCCCAGGCCACCAATGACTAGACTTCAGGGAGTCCCTGGACAGCAGAACAGCAGAGGCCACACACAGGGTTTTGGACCTAGTGACTGTTCACCACAGTTGTCCAGTCCCCACCCCTGGATCCACAGCTCCTCTGCATACAGGGCATTCCTGGAAATGGGCCATTACAGGGCCCCAATGCATCTGCTGTGTACTTTGCTTCCTATCATGCCATGGGTGAAGTACTCAACACCTCAGCAGTTTGGCACAGTCACAGATTCCCCACTGTTAAGATGGAAATGGTGCCTTCAGGATAGGACCAAGCCTGCCACCAAAGGTCTTTCCTTACCCACTGAAGCTTTGGACACAGCAATGGCCACCCCATTACATGAGCCCATTGTAAAATGGGGAGCCTCTTGGTACACACTGCCCAAGGAGGTAAGATAGCCAGTATACTCTGCCAATGGTAAAAGGCATGGCCACACTTGATGGAACTTACTGGATGGCAGCTGCAGCCCACTTGGTCACTACTTCCTTCCACAGATGGGATGGCATGCACACTTCAGCCCAATTAGCAGAGTTATAGACCATCATCCTTGCCATGAAGGATATCCTGGAAAGAGGATTACTAGCTGTTTGTCCTTTTACAGATCCTGGGCAAAAGCCAACAGTATTGCTCTTTGAGCCAATGAATTGGGGAAATTCCTTGGAAAGACCATGTTATTTACTAACTGCTCAGTATCTCAGAATCTAGAATTAACAGTTACACCTCCTGCTTTTCAAGTTCTTTTGTCCATTTTTAAAATGTGGTATTTGTCTATATTGTTGAGTTGTAGGATTTCCTTGCAGATTCTGGATATTAGACCCTTATTGCATATGTGGTTTCCAAATATTTTTTCCCATTGAATAAGCTGTCTTTTCACTTGCATGATAAAGTCCTTTGAAGCAAAAAGTTTTAAATTTTGATGAGGTCCCATTTACCTATTTCTTTCTTTTGTTGCTTGTGCTTTGGGTGTAAAGTCTAAGAAAATATTGCCTAACACAAGATCCTGAAGATGCTTCCTCTCATTTTCTTCTGGGAGTTTTATATTCCTGGTTCATAAATTTAGTCTTTGATTCATTTTGAGTTAATTTTTGTGTCTAGTGTGACAGGCCATCCCTCTTCATTGTTTTGCAAATGAATATGTAGTTCTCCCAGCATAATTTGTTGAAGAGACTGTTCTTTCCCAAATGAGTGCACATGGGAGCCTTGTCAAAATCAATTGGTCATAGATGTGAGGGTCTGGTTCTGATCTCTCAGTTCTACCTCATTGGTCTATATCTCAATCCTTGTGCCATTACCATGAGTTTTGACTACTACCTTTGCAATAAATTTTAAAATAAGGATTGTGAATCCTCTGACTGTGTTCTTATTTTGTTCTTCTTTTTGCAAGATGGTTTGGCTATCTGGGGCCCCTTATACTTCCAAACAAATGTGATGACTGGCTTTTCTATTTCCATGAAGAAATACATTGGAATCTGGGTTGACTGTCTAAATCATTTTGGCTAGAACTGACATCTTAACAATATTAGCCACTCGTGAACATAGGACGTATTTCTATTTATTTAGATCTTCTTTGATTTCTTTTAGCAAAGTTTCATAGTTTTCAATGTCATTTACATCATTGGTTAAATTTATTCCTAGATATTTTATTCTTTTACTTGCTATTATAAATGAATTTTTTTCTTGATTTCCTTCTCAGATTGCTCATTACTAGGGCATAGAAACACTACTGATTTTCCTTAATTTAATTTGTATGGTCAGTTTATTTGAACACCATAAGTACATGGAATCTTGAATAGGGCATGAGATTTTGTTGGTTTGTCCAGGTTAGTGTGATGCCCTGATAAATCCCAGAGTGATTTGGTCAGTGTATTAGTTAGGGTTCTCTAGAGAAACAGAATCAGCAGGAGATAACCCATAGATATAAAATTTATAAAATGTATATCATTTAACCATGCTATGTAGAGTCCAAGATCTGTAGGGCAGGCAGAAAGATGGCAACTCCTATGAAGTTCCTCAATGAACTCTCAGGAGAGGCTGGCTGGGAAACCATGGCAATGTAAGGGTCCAAGGTCTATAGGGAAGGCTGTGAACCTGGTGACTCTGATAAAGGGTCTGGACAAATTCCACAGGAGAGGCTCACTGGCTGAAGAAGGAAGAGTGACTGTCTCTTCTGAATCCTTCTTAAAAGCCTTCTGGTGATTGGATTAAGCATCAGTCATTGCAGGAGACATTCCCCCTAGCTGATTACAAACACAATCAGATTGGATGCAGCTGATGTAATCATGATTTAAGTCCCTGAAATGTCCTCATAGCAACAGACAGGTCAGCACTTGCCTGACCAGATGAATGAGCACCACCATCTGGCCAATTTGACACATGAACCAGATCATGACAGTCCACCCCTTGTCAATTTGGCAGCAATGCATATCATCTTAAAGCATACTTAATCTCTAAATAGAAAACAGTAACAGACACATTTTTTTCCTTGTCTAACAATACTCAACTGTCCTGCATACAAACAGAATCACATTAAATCTGCCCCAAATAGGGTGCAAGTCCTTGGGCAATATTTACTCTTAAACTTGATATCTTACAACTTAAATACTATAACATGAACAAAACAGTATTATAGTCCTGGTTTCTGTAACTGATCATGTGGTCTCAGTTCATATTTATCACTACCTTCTTCTGCTACCAATTCCATGTTCCCTTTACTCTCAGCAAGCACTTCAGCTGGCCGTGGTTCTTTGGCTTATGGGGTGACCCAAACCTTCATTCCTGAAGTTCCAGAACCATTGGTAGTCCTGCCTCAATTGGGTTGTTGCAGTTTTCCATTGATTTTAATCATGGGGCATGGTGGTACTAAAAGATGCCCCAGTGAAACGCCTATATTCCAAGAAAACTCTTTACCTCAATTGTATAGCTGCATTCCTATTTCCCCCGATAGTCAGAGGCAATCACCCCAGCCAGTAAAGTAATCCCCTTCTTGGCTTATTCATTTAGGGGAATGAGTAGCCCAAAGCGACCAGGTGGCAGTCTTAGATTCCAGTTCAATGGAATCATTGTTGTTTCTCCTGGTAGAAGCACTCCCTTTTCTGGAACTAATACCTGTAGACCAGCAGAGCTCAAGGTCACAGGGACAGGAAGCTAAAAGTTTCCTAGTGGATTTCTAGGGGTAATAGTGAATGGTGTCATCCCCATTTCCACCCCTTTGTCCCTGGACCCAAGGATTCCAGCTATGGGAAAAACAGCACCATACAATGGATACTGATTCAGAGCATACAAAGCCTCCTGGAGAACATCACCCCAGTCATGCAGGGTATTGCCACCTAGTTGGCACTGTAATTAAGTTTTCAAAAGGCCATCCCACCATTCTATTAATCCAGTGGCCTCTGAATGATGGGGAACATGGCAAGACCAGAGAATTCCATGAATATGTGCCCATTCCCACAGTACATTTTCTGTGAAGTGGGTTCCTTGATCAGAAGCAATGCTCTATGGAATACCATGATGATGGATAAGGCATTCTGTAAGTCCACTGATGATAGTTTGGGCAGAAGAATTGCATGCAGGGAAAGTAAACCCATATCCAGAGTATGTATCTATTTCAGTTAGAAAAAAATCACTGCCCCTTCCATGATGGGAGTGGTCCAATGTAATAAACCTGCCACCATGTAGTGGGCTGATCACTTTTGGAAATGGCGCCATATTGGGGGCTAAAGGTGGGTCTCTGCTGCTGGCAGACTGGACACTCAGCATTGGCTATAGCCAGGTCAGCCTTTGTTATAGTTTGCTAGCTGCCAAAATACAATATATCAGAAACAGAATGGCTTTTAAAAAGGAGAATTTAATAAGTTGCTAGTTTACAGTTGTAAGGCCAAGAAAATGTCCCAATTAAAACAAGTCTATAGAAATGTCCAGTTTAAGGCATCCAGGGAAAGATATCTTGGTTCAAGAATGTTGATGAAGGTCAGGGTTTCTCTCTGAAGTGGAAAGGCACATGGTGAACATGGTCAGGGTTCCTCTCTCATTTGGAAGGGCACTTGGTGAACACAGTGTCATCTGCTAGCTTCTTCTCCTGGCTTCCTGTTTCATGAAGCTCCCTGGGAGGCATTTTCCTTCTTCATCTCCAAAGGTCGCTGGCTGGTGGACTGTGCTTCTCATGGCTATGTTGTTCTGCTCTGCTCTCTGAATCTCTTCCATTCTCCAAAATTTCCCTCTTTTATGGGACTCCAGAAACTTATCAAGACCCATCCGAATGGGTGGAGACATGTCGTTACCTAATCCATCTTAACAATCACTCTTGATTAAATCACATCTCCAGGGAGATGATCTGATTAGTTTCAAACATATAGTATTGAATAGGGATTATTCTGCATTTATGAAATGGGATTAAAACATGGCTTTTCTAGGGGTCCATACATCCTTTCAAACCAGCAGAGCACTTGGTGAATGGAAGTCCATGTTGCTGAGCCCATACATACCTTTCATCTCTACCACCATAACCACTTTGTTCATGAGCCCACTGGGTAATGACAGGAGTTGCTGGGGAAAGTGGCACATGTTCACCATGTGCCTTCCCATTCATGGAATGGGTCCTCTTATCCAGTTGAGTATTAAAACCTTCCTCTGCTGAAGTCATCCTCTGGTGCACATGCACACGGGACACAAATATCTTCATGTTTTTAGCCCACTCAAAAAGGTCTATCCATGTATGTCTTCCCCGGAGGATGTGTCACCAGTTTTCCAATCACACTCTTTCCAAGTCCCTGACCATCCAGCAAAACCATTAGCAGCAGTCCATGAGTCAGTATACAAATGCATATCTGTCCAGTTCTCCTTCCAAGCAAAATGAACAAGCAGATGCACTGCTCAAAGTTCTGCCCACTGGGAGAATTTCTCTTCCCCACTGTCCTTCAGGAATATCCTGGAAAGGGGTTGTAATGTTGCAGTTGTCTACTTTCAGGTGAAATAATCTGTAAACCAGCCCCAACTTTTCTCTTCCTCATTCAATTTACTGTAAGGAACTCTCCAAGAAGCCATAACTCTGGTCTGGGAAAGAGAAGGTAATGTGGCAGGAGTGCAGACCATGGGCCAACCATGACTGGATTGAAAGGATTTATGTACCCTAGAAAAGTCGTGTTTCAATCCTAATCCCATTTTGTAAAGGCAGCCATTTCTTCTAATCCTTACTCAGCATTATATGATGGAAACTCCAATTAGATTATCTCCATGGAGATGTGATTCAATCAAGTGTGGATATTAAACTTGATTATCTGATACATGTCTTCAACCATTCCTGGTGGGTCTTGATTGGTTTTACTAGAATCCTTTAAAATAAGAAGCACCTGGGAAAAAGCTGGAGAATGAAGACAACCATGAGAAAGCTTCAGAATGCTGCAAAACAATGAAGCAGAGAGTCCATCAGCCAGAGACTACTGGAGATGAAGAAAGAAAATGCCTGCCAGGAACCTTCATGAAACACGAAGCCAGAATAGAAAGTTCACAGACTTCACCATGTGTCCTTCCAGCCAAGAGAGAAACCCTGAATGTTATCAGCCTTCTTGAATCAAGGTATCTGTCCCTGGATGCCTTAGATTGGACATTTCTATAGTCTTGTTTTAATTGTGACATTTTCTCGGCCTTAGAACTGTAAACTAGAAACTTATTAAATTCCCCTCTTTAAAAGCCATTCCATTTCTGGTATAATGTATTCTGGCAGCTAGCAAACCAGAACAGGACACTCAAGATTGTATTATTCAGTGTTACTTAAATGACTGATTAATTAATATATACATTAAGGTAAGGAATGAGGAATGGACTGAGAATCAGGTAACTTACAAGTATAGGGAACTTACATGGATAAGGTTAATATAGCTGTGTCCATGTCAACTAAGTGTTAAGAACTACAAATAGTGAAAGTCACTATTATTTCTCAGCACCTCAAATTGGCCATAAGGTAATACTGCTACATTAGAACTCCTGAATCCAGAAGAAAAAAGCAATGGAAAAAGGAAGTGGAATTTTTTTTTTCAGTAAAGAGGGAGAAACTGTTAATTTTTGGAAACCTCCTAAGAGGTTCTATATGTAGTCATATATTCATGTTTGCTAATATTTTGAGGTTGACTATTTTTGGCGGCTATGAAATACATTGAATCCCTGTCCATGAAAGAACAAAAAAAGAGAGACATGACACAGGAATAATAAAGAAAAGTTTTCACAATTTTGATATTCTCATGACCACAAGAAAAATAAAGGTGGGGGGTGGGGAAGGCACTGAAGTGGTGTTTGAGAGGAATCCAAGCAGAAGACCATTCATTCAACAAGCTTGGTGAACCTATCATATACCAGGTGCTGGTCTAGGTTCTGGAGGTACAGCAGACACCCAAAGTCCCTGTCTTATAAAAGAGCTGACATTCCAGTATGGGCAATTAGAAAATAAATTTAGATAAACAGATGGCTAACAGATAGAAATTCAGATATATAGTATATCAGATGATTATAAATACTTTGGAGAAAAATAGAGCAGGGACAGGGAGTATAAACACAGACTGATGTTATCTTTATATGGAGAAAGAGTATTCTACCAAAGGGAAAACAAAATACAAAGGCTCTGAGATTGGATCACACTTAACACATTTATGCAATGGCCTATAGGTGAGCTAATGAAAAGAGAGAGAAGTCAGAAATGAGATCAAAGAATGAACTGGTGGTCATGGGGCAGAGGCAAGATCTTGTAGAGCTATGTGGGCTATTCCAAGTTCTTTGGCTTTTACTCTGAGTGTGATGGGAGGTCACTGGAAGGTTCTGAGGGATGATATGGTCTGACTTATGTTTCAAAAGGATCACACTGGCTGATGTGTGCAGAATGTGGAGGGTAATGGGGCAGCAAGAAGACAAGTTATAAAGACATTGAAATACTACAGAAAAAAGATGATGGTGCTATCAAACACAGTACAGAAGTGGTCATACTAAGGAGTTGTTTCTGGATCACAATATTTAAGGTATATCTCACAAATGTTATTGATGGATTAGATGTGGGATGTGAAAGAGAAGAGGATGACATGCACAAGGTGATGCTTAGTGGGTAGATCTATTAGACTAGAGATGAGGGAAAGGTCTGGGTAGGGAGATAAACTTTGGAGCCTTCAGCATACAGCATTATTTAAAATACAAGATTGGATGACGTCGCCTAGGGAAAAAATCAGATGGAGCAAAATGAACCCTGGTCATACCATCAGATAGGGCTCAAGGGGATGAGAAGGAAACAGAAAAGGAGCACAAAAAGGAATTCAGAGCTACTGAGACAGGAGGCATCCTGGAAACCAAATGAAAAACTATTTTGAAGTAGGGGGAAATAAAGTCTGGCAAATGTTGCCAGTGGATCAAATACACTGAAAACTAAAGATGGACCACTGCACTAAGTGATGTGGAATTCATTGGTGCCCTCCACAAGAGGATTTTGAAGGAGAAGGGGAAATGAACTGGAGACCACAAATACAGACAACACAGGAGAAATGCTGATGTAACCATAAACACAAATAAAATAAAATAAGCAGGACAGGGATGTGGCATGAGAAGAAGGACATTTAATGAGAGGTGGTACTAAAATCAATATGTTTGCTGATGAGACAATCCAGAGAGAGAAAACTTAACAATCCAGGACAAAGAGGAGACATCTAGGAACAAAATCCTTGAATAATCAAGAGTCTTCTATATTTAGTACAGAAGCAAAGGGCTTTACTTAGCTAGAAACCAAATAATTCTCCCATAGTAATGGGACAATGCCTGAGATTTTATGGAGAAAGGCTGGAATGGTGAATGAATGGCTTTGGTAGGCATATGTGCCCCCACCCCCATGAATCATGCTTCCTGGTATTCATACCTCATATAGTCTTTCCCTCACTGTACCAGGGTTGGTCTGTGGGACCAATCATATAAGACAAATGATGTTATTTCAATTCCAAAATTAAGTTACCAAAAGAATCTGTGGTTTTGGTCATCATGGGTGCATGCTCTCTCTTAGAATACTTTTTTTTTACTGCACCATAATGGGAACAGGCTGAGGGAGAAATGTGCTTGATGAGGAAATGAGGCCTCCTGCCAAAAGCCAAGTGAGTGAGCTTAAACAGAGTACAGCTCAGCAAGTAAAGACCTGGCTTTATTCTTGTCAACAATCTCAGGAGACACCCTGAGCCGGAACTGACCAAGCCAAACCTCTCCAGATTCCTGACCTTCAGAAACTGCATGAGATAATAAATGTCACTTTAGGCATCTAAATTTTAGGATAATTTGTTACACAGCAGTAGATAACTAATACAATGGGGCCTCAGTGCACTGTTTGCTTAAGTGTTGGGCAAGAATTTACCTACTGGCATGTAAGGAACTCAGACAGCCTCTCCTATCCAGTCACATAAAGCCCTATGGGAAAGGGTATAGAAGGAAACAAACTCCTTTTTTAAAAATACAAATTTCCTTTGAACAACTTTAATGCATTAACTGAAACCTTAGGGTATAAACTATATCTATCAGCCCATTTTAGCTCCCAACCGTGGTAAGAGAACTCAGAGCTTTACACAGCTTTAATCTCTCAGGTCCTCATAGTTACTCTCCTTTCCTTTCAAAACACTGGGTGATAGAATGCCATCTTTCTCTTTAAGAAAGCAATTTAGAGGGCTCTGGAAATATCTGGATCAATGAGCGGACTGAATTGATGGTGCACATTCAGATTCCCACAGGAAACGTTGCCTAGATAGTAATGTCCTAGCACAGGAGCACAGAAGAGAGAACACTGAAAAACAGAAGCTATAACCTTGGATCTTGTCATAAAGCCCTCTCCTCTTACCTTGGGTGTGTGCTGCTACTTCTAAACACTTGAGATATCTCAGGCAGGTCAAATCCTAGGGCCAACCGGAGAGGGACACACATATCCAGGGACATTTTCCATCACACTACCTACAGGCACTGCCCATTGGGTTTTTATCGAGCATCTCACACTTAGCCGGAAAAAAATGAACTTCATTTCCTAAAACCCTGTCCTTTCAAGCCACTCTAAATTGGTAATGAAAACAGTCCTTTGAGCCACCCAAATTAAAACTCGGGAGGTGGGCTGCATTGAAGTCAGTGTAGATGGACGCAGTTAAAAGAAAAAAAAAAGGAAGGCATGGGGTGGGAGGAAGAGGCCAATAAATTAATTTCTAAATGCTTGAAAATGCATCAAAGGGGCTGGGGAGGCCAGGCATGGAGCAGAGGCAGGCTGGATGACAGAACCAGCTTAAGAATTTAAAGTATTAAGCACCTCCAGAGACCAGGAGGGGGCTCGGGATGGGAAGAGGGAGCACTAGGGCCTAGGCAGGCCCCCCTGCAGGAGGGCAGGTGAAGCACTGCGGGGTGACTAGGTGGGGGGACCCCCAGGCCCTAGGAGCCACAGGGATGGGGGATCTCCAAGCCCTTGGGGAGGGGGCTTGGCCAGGGCCGCAGGGGTGGGGTGGAGGGCCCAGACGTGGAAGGAGGTGGTGTTAGGGCCTTGCCAGGCCCCTCTGCAGGAGAGCAGGTGGGGAACTGCAAGTGTGGTGGGTGGGGGGAACTGCCAGGACCTCAGGACGGCGAGGGGGCTGTCCCCAGCGTGGCGGGGGTGGGGAAGAGAGGGAATAGGGACTTCCTACCCCTCCAGGTCACCAGAAAGCCCCTTAGGAGGGCCACACAGGGCCGGGGGCCGCTTCAGGACCCGTGGGTCTCTGGCGCCAGGATCCCTCCCACTTCCCCGGAGAGAGCGCTCCTAGTACCATCACGGGGGCCACTTCCTCAACTGTCCTGGACGGTACCAGGCCCAGCACTCCAGGCTCTGGTCCTTCTGCGGCCTCCGGACGCCCCCCTCCCTCACGCATGCTGTGACTGTGGACTGGCCGCCAGGTGCTGGTGCAGGCACGAGGCAGGGCGTGTGTGGTGCATGGACCGGCTTCTCGTTCCCCTGGCATAGACCCAGTGCCGCGCAGTCTGGCTGCGGGGAGCAGGGGGTGCAGGGGTGTGGAGCCTGCAACAGGCTATCCAAAGGAGCCATAGTCAGCTGGCAGCCATTAACCCCAAGTGAGGTGGTCAGTATGCCAGCCGGGAGCCATTAACCCTAGCAGGTGGTCATGAAGACCAGCTGGGAAGTCCCTCATGCATGAAAAGTATAAAGGTCAATATAAAAGTAGCAACCCGTCCTCACCTATCCCCAATTATGCTTATCGTTTCTCACTTGCCTTATGATTGGTTCAAGATGCCTGAATCGAAAGTTTCTGCCCCCTGCTATGTATGAAACCTGCAACTGCTTGTACCTGCTTGGTCCCGACTTGCAACAGCACCCGCAAAGCTTTGTGCCCTGCTGTGCAGCGCAATGCAATGATTTGAGCCTGACCTCGGGTGTCGCCTGACCTCTGGGGTCCACGTCCTGTTTCGGAAGCCGCTGGGCTAAAGGCTATGACCCAGCACCATGGGTGCAACAGCGGGGGCCCCAGGCCCGGGAGGGTGGGTGGTGCCTGGTCCAGCTCCTCATGGAATACTCTTGCCCTCCTGGTGTCCAGCTCTCCTAGCCCTTGGGGTGTCACCTGTCCCATAAAAACACTAGAGTGTGGCCCGTGGTGGTGGAACTGCTGATGGCACTGGGCCTTGATGCACCATCCCTGAACACAGCAGCTTGGGGGTGAGTTCATTTTGTACCGCTTGCAGCTAGTTGAGAATGGTGCTTACAATTTAATTTAAATTGCTAAATTAAGATTAAAAGGACAATATTGTTTTGGTCCCTTGAAAATTGTATGAAATTCATATCTGTGTCCTTAAAGAACATTTTATTGGAGCAGGGATATACCCTGCTACAACAGCAGAGTTGGTTAACTGCTTGGGAATGCATCTGCTGCTCCCAAAGCCTGAGAGAGTTACTGCCTGGCTCGTTCTAGGCAAAGTTGGCAGGGCATTGGTTTAGTTGTACTTTTTCTTCTTTAATGTATTGACCAGTTCTACCAGAAGTTTATCTTAATAATCTTGTTTTTGGTTTTATTAAACTGTAAAACTATTTTTCTCTATTTCATTTATTATTTTTCCTGTTGTTTATTACCTTCTTCCTTCTTGGACCCTGTCGGTTTGCTCTGTTGCTACTTTTTCCAACTTTTTGGCATAACTGGCTAACTTGTTGCTTATAATTTCTTCCCCTGCCATGTTTTAAATGGAGTAAATATTTCATTAAGTACTGATTTAGCTTTGTGTCACAAATTTTTAATGTAATATGTTTATTATCATCCAATTCTATGTAACTTCTAATTTTCCTAGTTCTTCTCTCTTAAGTAAGGTTTTAGTAATGCACTTTAGGACAAGAGCCATTAATATGCTGCCCTTTTCTGAAATAAATACTGCTAGTTATAAATAATCACAGGAAAATTTTCATTAGACATACTGTGTGTTTGTGTGTGTGTGTGTGTTTGTGTGTGGCTTGGAAGGGAGGGTTTCATTTTATGTTGTACTACAAATACAAGCTTATGTTTTGAGTTTACAAACAATATGGAACAACAAACTTTTTCTTTCAAAATTTTCTTTAAAGCAGATCATTTTTAATGCAATTTGATTGAGATGTATTATATATTCACATATATTCATCCAAAGTGTGCAATCAGTGATTCACAGTATCATCGTATAACTGTGAATTCATCATCACAATGAATTTCTAAAACATATTTTCACTACTCCAAAACAATAGAAATAAGCAGAAAAATAAAAATAAAAGTAAAAAAAGAACATCCCAAACATACAATACCCCCCATGCCCCATTCTATTTATTTATTTTTTATCTTTTTTGTTCTTACTTATCTGTCCATACACTGGATAAATGGAGTGTCAGTCACAAGTTTTTCACAATCACAGGTCACACCTTAAAAAAACTACACACTCTGTAGATTACCCAAATTAATAGGCCATGCCCTTGGTCAGCTCATGAGGCTTACCCTTGTGAAGTTTATGTGGGTAGCAAAGTAGCTTAGACGACCTGTAGTCGTGTCTAAGAGTTACTTCTGGAGGACCTCTGTTGTTGTTCAGATGTGGCCTCAGTCTCTCTAAGCCCAGCACTGCAAGTGAAATCATTGCCCTCCCCCCTACTTGGGACATGACATCCAGGGGTGAAAGTCTCCCTGGCAACGTGGGAGAGGACTCCCAAGGATGAATCCAGACCTGGCACCATGGGATTAACAATTCCATCCTGATCAAATGGGGAAAAGTGTAAATAATAAAGTATTGGTGGCAGAGAGAGTTCAAATAGAGTTGAGAGGTTACTCTGGAGGTTATGATAGGTACCTCCAACCAACCCCCAACCAAGACCATTCCA